>SNQJ01S0065623.1:33582-72023 GCA_010110895.2 Picea sitchensis
TAGAGGGTTGGGACAAAACGGACTTGGCAATTTGGCAGAGTTTCTTTGCTATGATTTTTCCTCTTTTGAATAGTACCCCTACCCCTCCTTTTATAGGCTAGAAGGAGCTAGGGTTTTAGGCGAACTCTCGACCATGCATGGCTGGGAGTTCCAGTTAACTGACAAAAAGCTTCTCGTCCTGGCGGAAACTTTCCTGATTTTTTGCTTTGTTAGGTAAACGCGGGCTGTAGTGGGCCAGCCAACGTTCCAACGCATGCTGCAGAAGGCCTGACAGTGTTGCAACGCGCCCAGTGATAGGTTAGGGCATGGGTTACTTAATTTAGGAGGTTTTTGAAGAGTCTGTTCAGCATGGCTTTGGCAATGAAGGGCAATGAGTTGGCCTGATGCCAGGTAAGCATGGATAGTGCAATTTAGGGTTATAACATTTTGCTAATTTGAACCTCCTCATGTTGTCAAAACCCTCTTATTTTTATATATTTGGAGTTGGGGTTCTCCACCCAACTTCCCCCCAAGATCTGGCCTAAAAAAGGGCTCCAGATCCTCAATTTTGGGCAAAAATCACCAAAAATCAGCATAAAAATCCAAAAAAAATCCAAAACTAAAGTTGAAAACCCACTTTTTGGAAAATATTTGGTTAAGCCCCCAAGAATAGGGTGCACACCCCTTTTGGTTTGGGCTCCAGGTCATGTGAATGACCCATGTGGCCGTGTACTAACTCTCGTGCCATGCTCCTCTAGACAGGTGATATGGTGAGTGCCATGTGGCCTCGGGCTGGTGTAATACCTCTGTACCCTACTCTTGGCCCTGTAGGCCGGAATATGACCATGGCCTGACTAACCGGGCTCTAAACCCCCAAATCTCACCCAAACCAAACTCAAATAATCACTTTTCCACATGTATAAACAAGTAACATGTGTGCTTTGGTGGTTAGCCCATGGTCTATAGTCCGTTGCTCATCCAAAGGTCCCGAGTTCGAATCCTGTGGAGGAGAAAACAAAATTTTGAATCAACACTCATTGGACACATCCAAGGTGACATGTGGTGTCATGTGATTGGGCCACATGTCTCCTCCAGATTGGACCCATACACACAATCACTTGCCAAGTCACTTGCCAAATCAGCCTGCACAGTCAGCCTTCTTGCCACGTTTCACACTTGGAGCATTCCATGTCATTTCCACTAGTCAAACCATATAGCCACGTGTATTCCACGCATCAACCTGTCACTAGGCCACATCAACGTACATATTTCCATGTTAGCGTTCGTACATCCACGTGTCACTTCTGTATAGTGCCATGTNATGCCTTGGTGCTGCCATGTGTCCTTGTTGACATCATCATGACATCATGTTGACGTCACCTACCACATCATGTTGATGTACTGTTGACATCTATAGTACGACCTGTTGACTATTGACTTTGACTTTTTGACTTTTTTCCCTATTTGGGAAAACGATTAGAACACAATAACTTTCGCACATGGTGTTCATTTTCGGAAAAAAATATATGGACAGAATCTACTCGACAAGCTCGACGCAATGACACTAGTTTCGTTCAATTACGAGAAATTTTTTTAGGCCTTCCTAGATCCATTTGGATCACACCCCCCCACTAAGACCTTTTGGTCCTCCAAAAGGGTATTAACTACTCATCAAGTGCGAGATAGACCTCCCCACTTGTCCTTTGTATTTAAACTATGTCTTGTGCACCTATTGCATCATAATTAATTGCATAGTAACCATGACAAATGAAAGCATATTTTTAGCCATTTGAACTCGTTCACATATTTCTGAATCCACTACCATCCATGTAGACAACATTAGCAACGATATTATCAGAAATATGACTACAAATGAACCAATATGTTTGATGTGCTTGCATGAAATTAACTTATCTCGAAGCAAAGTATGATTGAATTCCCATCCTACAACTATCTCATGTTCATGATTAAGATCAACTATTTTAATTGGCACAATTATAAGTGTGTTGCTTGCATAAGTTTCATTCCTTGATTGTTCCATTGTTTGAAGAGATTGATTTTCTTTTATGTGATGAGCATGTGCAACATATGCATTGCCTTCTTTAGTTAAGTGATATTGATTCTGTTCCTTGAAGAAGATTGCTTTGCAATCATATAAATAAGGGCTTCTTAAGACCATTCCACATGTTTCTAGCGACACCACATCATATTTGATTTCATCCACATACTTATATGTAATTGCAAACTTTATCATACATTGATTTGTTATGGGCAATTTGTGATATTTGCTTATCCAATTTAGTGAATAGGGTTTGTGATGCATCTTAGTGTTTAATCCCAATTTCTTAACCACTTCCTCCGAAATTAAGTTAGATTGAGATCCACTATTTATCAATCTTTTGATCTTAGTATGTTTCATTATAACCATTATGTGAAACAATTTACTTCTTGAATCAAAACCATCACCAATTTTACCTGTCAAACCAACTGCTGTGATTTTAGTCTCATCACCTGAATCATACCCCAAGTCTATTGGCCATGTTGTTGTTGCAACTTTTTTCCTCCCTTTCCTCTCTTTGAACCATTTCAATCTCTTCTCTGGGTGCAATTGAAAACAATTCTCATCATCGTGCCCTTCTTTCTTGCAATGCTTGCAAGAGAGCTTCTCTTCCTTCACTGTCCTTGGATTTGATTTCTTCCCATTCCCTTTGCCTTTTCCTTCTTTATTGGAAGATGATTCCCCTGATACACTAACTCTAGTTTTCCATGCTTCAATATACGTTGCTTGGACATAATCCTCATCAAGATTAGTAGGTCCAAAAATAATACAACGTTACGAATATGTGCACGTAAACCTCCTATATACTTCATAAGAATTTCTTTTGTATGTAATGGAATATTTAACATTAATGCCATCTTACAAAATTCATATGTGTATTCTTGCACCATTTGTCCTTTTCTTAGTTTAATACTTTGCCATTCAATTAAAGCCATTTTCTTATAACCCAAAGGATAAAACTTCTTTCTAAGTGCAAAAACAAAATCTTTCCATGATGGAAATACATTACCGACTTGTTGAGTACCATGTTGCAACTTACTCTACCAACAGATGTGTGCTATGCCTGCAAGACGAAGCAATGCCAATTTGATTTGGGTTGCTTCATCGTTGATTTTTTGCACATTGCAATAAAATTCCATCTATCTGACCCAGTTATCAAGCCTCTTAGCATTGACTTCCCCATCATACATGGGAAAATCAAATTTTACATCAAGCTTAAGTAATGGCATGTCAGATTTATGCTTATGGGAATGAGAGTATTTTCTTACATAAGTAGCATGTGAACTTGTACTTGAAGAAGAAGAAGAAGATGGAGATGAAGGAGGTGAAGGAGGAGGTTTAGGAGGGTTCTATCCTTCTTCACTTTTTTCTTTATTTGAAGATTCACCTTGAAAAGGCCTCTTCTGTTCCAAGTAATCATCATATAAGACATTTACCATCTCTGACATGGCGAATAAAGTCTTTTGAAAATCTATCTCATTCTTAGACATTCCTTCTTCACATGCCATCTTCTCACTTTGAGATGCCCTCTTTCTCGATCCAATCTCAGGATCTTCTTCTACAAGATCACCTTCACCATGACTTAGCTTTTCCCTGGTAATCATGCAAACTCAAAAACCAACTGTCAACCTGCTCTGATACCACTTGATCCAAAATTGATCTTTTAAAGACTTGGTTGAGTTTTAAGCATGTGTTAAATTACCATTCAAAAACTTAAATGAGGAAGGAGATATTAATGAAAGAATGTTGCAGCCATCATAAATAATAAAGAACAAAAATCAAACATTAATAACATCAAACCATAACGCCAATATTGTTAACGGAGTTCGACACAAGTTTGCCTACGTCTCCGGGCTTTTGTCTCAGTGGGGAGGACTTTATTATTAATCTTCAATGCTGAAAAATTACATCAGAAGTATCTCAAATGGATTAAAAACTAGTTTGGCTGTGTTATGCTAGACCTCAAGAATCCAACACAACTGACAGCACTAAAAAAGGTTGAGTGTAGCTCCCGAAAATGGCCTCCAAAGTTCGCTTCCTCAAAGGATTCCCTGCATTAAAAATGGCTTAAGCTTCATGAATTATTCAAAATTATGCTAATATGAACCTCCTCATGCTATCAAAAATATCCATTTTTTATAGATTTGGAGTTGGGGTTCTCCTCCCAACTCCCCCCCAAGATCTGGCCTAAAAAAGGGCTCCAGATCCTCAATTTTGGGCAAAAATCCCAAACAATCAGCATAAAAATCCAAAAATAATCCAAAACTAAAGTTCAAAACCCACTTTTTGGAAAATATTTGGTTAAGCCCCCAAGAATAGGGTGCTCACCCCTTTTGGTTTGGGCTCCAGGTCATGTGAATTTCCCATGTGGCCATGTGCTAACTCTCGCACCCTGCTCCTTCAGCATGGTCGTATTGTGAGTGCCATTTGGCCTCAGGTTGGTGTAATACCTGCACGCCTTGCTCCTGGTCCTGTGGGCCGGGATATGACCATGGCTCTGCTGATCAAGTTCTAAACCCCCAAATATTTCCCAAACCAAACTCAAATAACCACTTTTCCACTTGTATAAACAAGTAACACGTGCGCTCTAGTGGTTAGCCCATGGTTTATAGTCCATTGCTTGTCCGAAGGTCCCGAGTTCGAATCATGCAAGGAGGAAACCAACCCTCATTGGCCACATCTAGAGTGCAACATGTCACCATGTGATTGGGCCACATGTTGCCTCTGGATTGGCCCTGTATGCACAATCACCTGCCAAATCATCCTGCACAGTCATCCTACCTACCACATGTCACATACGGAGTGTTCCACGTCACTTCCACCCATAAAACCGTAAAATCACGTGTCTACCACATGTCAACTAGTCACTAAGACACGTCAGCATATGGATTTCCACGCCAACATTCGTACAACCACGTGTCAAATTTTTATAGGTCCAACACAACCTTGAAAATGCAAAAAATGACTGCGATGTTGCACACCTTGGTGCTGCCATGTGTCCCTACTGATGCCATCATGACACCATGCTAATGTCATCTGCCACGTCATGCTGATGTACTGTTGATGTCAGCAGTATGACCTGTTGACTGTTGTTTGCATGTTTGGGAAAATGATCAGAATGCGATAACTTTCGCATACAATGTCCATTTTCGGAAAAAAAACATATGGTTGGAATTGGCGCGACGAGCTCGATGTAATGGAATTGGTTTTGTCCGATTCCAAGAACTTTTATTTTTAGGCCTTCTTGGATCCATTTGGATCAACCGCGATGGTATTCTTCCCCATCCTCACACTTAATCATCACAAGCCCCAAAAATCATCTAAGGTACAAAGACCTTGATCTGAGAAAGCCTTAATCTTACTATTCCAAGTTAGCCATTGTATTCTTGATCACTATCCTTGTTCGTGGAAAACCCTAACTTCAAAACCTGAGACTTTCATATTAACTCTCCAAGCATATCAAAGAAGTTACTAACAACTTATCCGATGTGCTCAGAAGAGTTGAAATTAACTCTTCCTGGTAACTTCTCCAAACTCTTGATACGATGAAGAACACTTCCGAATACATATCGGAGAAGTTACTAACAACTTCTCCGATGTGCTCGGAGGAGTTGTTACTAACTCCTTCGATACAATTGGAGGAGTTGTTACTAACTCTTCTAATCTGCATTAAGGAAGTTGTTTTATTGTGCTCTGATTTCACCTTTCCAAGACACTGCCCAAGCATTCCACCCAAAAATCGCACTGAGCATTCTCTACTTTTAACCTAACATTTGTAAGGAGAAACTTGACATCTATTGACAATTTCTATTATTCTTATAATTGTCCGATCATTTAAATATTTCCAAATAACATGCTCTAAATTTATCCTATCTGCAAGTTTAGATATATCATCCCGAAAGAAGACAATGATGAAACCAATATGGGATGAGCCATTTAGCAGCTCCCAACAGATAGTAGATACAAAAAAGTTTTAAACCATATATGATGATATGTCGGGACTTCTAGACAAAGATGGAGAAACCTTAAAATAGGGAGAAGTATATTATCTATTTAAGAAATCAAACTTCTCTACGGAGGCAAAAGAACCAGATGAGCTCCAAGTGTTTAGGAACAACAATAAATCAGGAATCTTCAGGGTGGCAGTGCATCCAACAATTTTCCCTTGTGCAGACACCATTTCTTGGATTTTGAAAAGCGCAGACATAACTAGTAGATATGTCTTTAATGCAAGAAAAGAACCCATAGCTTCATTCAAGCCCTATTATTTAGCTAAGTGTTACCATATTGAAGTTGGAAACAAAATACTGAATGATCAACTGCTCAGTGAGTTGGAGCTTACACCAAAAGATTCATTCCCCACATGGTATAAAGTATACAAGCAGTTCAAATATCGACCCAAGAGTCGATACCCCACAACCAATTTAAGGATACCCTACCGTATCCATGCTGTTCAGGTTGTACAAGGAACCAGATGCAACCCATTTTACCTTATCACACATGCCCCTCATTTATTTCTATGCAAATGTGGGGGTCTCATTCAACTGGGCAGACATATTGTCTGAAAATATCAAGGCTACCATTTATGCAGTTACACAAGCACAACCAAGAAGATTTCCTAGTTTCCATATGTCTTCATATCTCCTAGATATAATGTGTATCACTCACAAGTACCCAAACATGGGATGGAGTTGGTTGCCTGTCAATGCCACCATTCACATATACTACAAAGTGCTTTGGGAGCACAAATACTAAGAAAACTATCAAAGAGTCTGCAAACACTTCCTTTCCCCATTGTATAGATTTATTTTTTGCACTTCCCCAACCTGTATGATAGACAAGGCCATAACAGTCATAAGATGGATTGGGGACTAATATTTAATGGATCATGGTACCTATATAAGGATATATGGTGCAATGAAACCACCCCATCTACTCCCTCGGTTCGTTGTTGACAAACTTGTACTCTAGGAAGTGGCATATCAAACTATCATAAATGGGGTCGAACAAATGTTATACAGATCAAAGAAAGCAATTTGGCCTCCACTACCTCTTTACAATGGCAACTATTTCTTTGAAAAAACCAAACAAACCCAGGCAGAAGTAGACGTCTTATTTTCATACCACTTTGGAGAAGAAATATTCAGGAGACATGACCTTAAGAACGTTTTCAAAGAACACTTCAATAACATGAGGCTCCCATATGAGTACACCAATGAGTTCTAGGAAGAAGAGGAAGTGCATCAAAATGTTAGGACTTATGACGAGGTCATTTTCAAAAGGCGGGGCTAGCCAAAACGAAGGATCATGGACGAAGAATATGCAAGAGAGGAAAAAAACCAAGATGCATAGGGAGATGAAGTTGAGAGATATCCGCCCATCTCTATCTCAACTCATTCAGGTTCCGCAGAAGAGGATGAAGAGGCACCAACAGATAAAAAGAGAAGAGATAAAGAGAAGGTACTGAAAAGGATAAATGACGCTAAAAAGAGAAGAAAATAAAAGTCGACAAAGAAAAGGCCAAGGAAAAAATTGAAGCGAAAGCTAAATCTAAAGCTGAGGCGAAAGATAAAGCCAAAGTGAAATCTGCTATAGAAAAAGAAAAGGAGCTAGTTGAAGCAACAAGAATGGCAACAAAGTTAACAAAGAAGGAAGTAGCGGTTAAAGCTATTGAAGAATAAAAGCATAAGAAGAATATAGATGATAGAGAGGGAGACACACACCCAATGGACTTGGATATTCTTGGAACATCCACTGCAGGTACAAGAGCATAAAAAATGAGTAGTGGTTTAGATCTCGGGCCCTGGGAACATTTTTGGTCAATCGAAATATTGGATCTATGTAGTTTCACATACGATATTAAAACTTGTAGAATCATGTAAGAAAGAGTGAAAAGGGTTCCAACAACATAAGGAGCCCCTTTGTCAGTGGTTACTCAAGCCCCTGTCACATGAGATGTCAGGGAAGACCCTATGGAAACAACTAGAGTAGGATTTATGTTTATGGATGCAACCATGGACAATATACATAGGTTGTGCCAACATGATGAAGAAAAAGAGATGAGGATCAAAGAGCTAGAAGAGAGGCTCCATCAAGTAAATATTGATGAAAGGAATATTCTCAACTTTAAGACCAGTGAAGAAAAAGTGAGGAATGATTTAGAAGTTTCCATCATGGACATGTATGCCAATATACATCTCTTCCAAAATGTGGCTGCAATAGTTATTGAGCAAAGCAACTGGATACAAATGCAGCTGACAGAATACAACACTATCCATGAAGGTATAACTGAAATTGATACTTGGATAACAGAGGATCCTGATGCACCTGTGGATATATATATTCCCTCAAAATCAACAAGAGATACATACCTATACACATTATATCATTGCCATCAAGTAGGGAAAAGAGAAGATAGAGAAGTAACCAAGAAAATGGAGATATCTTCAAGGACTCACAAAGATTCCTAAGAGATGATAAGGAATGGCCATCTCCTAATATTAGATGAACCTGGGATTACTTTGGTCACAGAAGAATTGGTGAATGTAGTACAAGACAACACGAGTTGAAGGAGATATACGGTCGAAGCAACAACCTTTGTCTCTACCAATATCATTGACCATCATCTGGTACAACCGATGAAGCTTCACACTATGAATTATGATTACATGACAAGGCTGGATAAGGATATGAGTGCCCTTGATGACAACATTTCCATGATTGAAGAGACATTCGAACAAGTATCCTATAGGAGAATTGAGTCAATGTATAATTAGTTGGAGGTCTGGACAACTTATCTCTGAAGAAAAAGTTCACGGGGAAAGGAAAAACACAAGTTTTTCTTTTGTCCTTTTCCTAACTACTTCAATTTTTCCTTTCTACCTCTTGTCATGAGAAAACAGAAGGTGAACAGTTTCGTAACTGCCTCTTCAAGAAGAAGGAAAAAAGACAACTAGGAGTTACTAGTTTTTTGTATAAAATAGACTAGATACTCCTTTGAAAATGTTTTTTTTTTCTTTTCAAGCATTGTATAGACCCAAGAATTTTTTCGAGAACTTCTACATTTTTAATGAATATTTAGAAACCCTCAGGGCCAGTATGTTATAGAAGGAATTCTGTGTAGAAATTGATCGAAGATTTGAACTACTTCAAGTGAAGATATTTGTTGTTTCTATGGACTATAAAAATGCTTTGTTTGTTGTAGACTAATTCTTTTACAATCTTTGTCATCCTGTAGTTGTCGATATTTCTTTGAATATTTCAATGCCTTGATATTTTTGGGTTATTAAAGTATATATTGTTGCGATCTAGATTAATCTGATTATACACATATGTACGCTATTGTCTCCAATCTTCCTCTTTTGTTACAACTAACTGTATAAAAGTTGTGTAAAGTTTTGGTTACATTATAACTCATTGGTTACTTTAGCATGCTCCTAGATATGATATGTTATCAAATATTAGCAATAGATTAGCTGTATTTACATACATAGTATTCATCTACATCTCTTCATTGCATTCACCCCCATCATTGGTACACCTGACCGTAACCAATATGAAAACCAAAAAACAACAATAAATAGCAACCGAGCCAAATTCCATATGAGACTCCTAATCCAAATGGTGTATAGTCTAATTGGGATTGCACACCGAGGAATACCCCTTTCTATTGTCAGGAAAAGTTGAACTCGTCAATAAAATTGGTGCTAGAAGAAGGGCCATCTTTTATGGCTTACATACATGAATTAAACAATAATTGAAATCAGTCTTCGACAAGCAATTCCAACTCTCAACCTACCTTATTCCCTCGGGTCGAGTCTGAACAAGAAATTAATTATGAGGACTCGAAGCCTAATTTTGGGAGTGCCTCTAGTAGTCTTGAAATAAATACTGAGACTTGGTTTCACATACCACGAGAAGAGCTCCATGAAACCTGTAGAATTACTCGTGCTTATGCAAAATTTCTTGGAAAATTACCTACAACCTTTGAACTCCCTAGGAGAAAAGCAACCCGTGTAGAACATCCTAACATAGATCCTGATTTTTAAGTTGAATTTGTAGATGACCTTATTGAAACTGCATTACAATAAGTCCCGATACCCTTGAGAAGATATTCACATTTCCTTTTCGAACCTGAAGAAGAATTCATAGGTGAACAACCATAAATCACCATAGAACAAATAATGGGAAAAAACATGATTCAAAGATAAGTTATACCATGATGGAGAGCCAAAGTATCTCTCAATGGGGCTGGGGAACTTCATGAAATGCCAAGTAAGTTTGAGAAAATCTTACTGAAATTCGACCCAGATAAACCTGGATCCCCAAAAGACCATGTTAATAATTTATTTTTAGCCATACGTCTTCTAGGTGTTGAACATGATGACGTAGTATGTAGGATATTTCCTTACACCTTTTCTGGAAAATCCTCTACTTGGTACTTCATCCTACCCATTGGATCTATTACAGTATGGGATAGTTTCAAAAGGCTCTTTATGAGAAAGTTTGGAGAAATTAAAACAAGTGCATCCCTCCATATTTGAACTAGGAGCCATTGGAATGGACAAGAGGGAAAGAGTAAAAGATTTCTTAATGTCTTGATTAATTTTTCTCATGAAGTCACTCCCACTCAGTCATTAGCCATTGAATATTATACAACTGCATTAACCCCCTCCATAGGGATGTTTTCAAAACTATCTAATAAGAACACATTGGCATTAAACTTTGATGAGGCTGAGACTGTGGAAAGAGATTTATATGCATATGACCAACATCCACATTATGAGGAAACTAAGTCAGATGGGAAGAAGCCACTGCTGTTAACTAAGCCACCTGAGAAGGAATCCAATGAAGTGGTGGACCTTGAAAATAATTTCAGTGAAGGATCATCGAAGCCACACACGTTCTGCCCATTTTTTAAGAAACCGGACAACCCACCACAACTACCTGAACCACCACACATGTATTTCAACTTGGATAGTTTTAGTAACAATAATTTTTTCTCTTATCATAAAAAATATCACCCTGAACGAATGTTTCCCCAGTGGGTCAACTCTATGACCCTAGTAATAAACCAATTTCCAGATCAACAAAGTTTAGATGATGAAATCCATGCACAGGGTCCTTCAGATACTACTGACAAAACACCCCTAGAATCAGCTATGCCCTTTTGGAATTGGTGTGTAGAATTGAACGATGAACATATTAAAGAAATCCTTACCGGAGATACATAGTTTGTTAAATCTGCTGCTCCAAAAGGTTATAAATTACACAACAAAGGTCCACTATCTAACCCCATGTCTTCCAAAGACGATAACATTCCCCTTAGAAAAATAACACCTCCCCTTGTTCTCCCAAAACAAAGAAACATACTTCTAGAAAAAAATATTAATAAAACTGACAAGAATGTTGTAGCAAATAAAGATAAACCAATCATGTCTATTGCTGTTGGGAATAATGAAAAGGTGATTCAAGGAAAATATGACAAGACAGGAATGATTCAAACTCACATGCCCTGGATTATAATGTAATTGAAGACATGAGGAATATTAAAGCTAACATTTCCATGTTTGATATTTTCTCCCTTCCACAACAACGTGAAATTTTACATGATGATTTCAAACCCCATGAGACTCAAACATAAACTATCACAACTGCCGAGAGCTTAATCCCTGGAAAAAATTCACAAGAATTTCACAAAGTGGAGATAACAACAACTATAAATGCAACAAGCATAGGCACTTTTTTCAAAATCTCATGTACCACCTTTTCTACTCACTTATGAAATTTTTAATTTCACTGTACACAACTATTTGGAAGATTCTGGTGCCTCTTCCAATATCATGCTTTTTTTTCTTTAACAAAAAATATATGTTCTCCCACAAATAATAAAAACCAGGATCATCCAGTTATATAGGACAAATGTTAAAGTAAAATGGGAACTCAAGGATGTGTTCATCATATTGTCATTTGACCCCAGAGTTCATCTGACTATAGACATAGTTGTGGTAGACATACGAGAGAGTTATGTTTTTCTCTTGAGCAGAGATTGGTCAGCCAAACTTCAGGGTTATTTCAATACTGATTGGTCTCATCTATGGATTCCTTATAAAGGTAAATCCATTCAAATCCAGGTTAACAGTGAAGCACACATAAAGCACAAATGAAGCACACAATGAAGAAATTGGAGGGTAAAAACGAGCCCATAAGATTTGCTCATTCTGTCTTGGGAAATTATTTTTTTGAAACTGATTATGGTTGTTACGAAGCTCAAACTTCTAAAATACCATTAGAACTACAATCATGCCTCTTCCCACGAATACATAATGGCGTATGTCCAATACTAACTAACTTAGGATTTAGTTTGAATAACAAGAGTAAAATTCCTGATTTGTGGACCATGTTCTTTGATGGATCTAAAACACAAGATGGAACCGGTATAGGATGTCTCCTAATTGACCCCAGCCAAGGAAAAACACTCATATCATGCCATTTGGAGTTTGAATGCACCAAAACCACTGCTGAATATGAAGCCTTAGTGCAAAGCCTTAAAAAGGCCATTGACCTCAAGGTAAAATACCTTAAAGTGTTTCGAGATTTTGAGATCATTGTTTGACATGTAATAAATACTATTCACTTCATGTCTTCACATCTAAAAGCCTATCAACAAGAGGTATGGAATTTGATTTATTCATTTGATGCATTTAATATTAATTATATACCTCATGATCTAAATATAGATGCATATATTTTGGCCAATGCAACATCTAGGTTTATGCCTCCTGATGATGGTTTTTCGATTGAAATGATGTTTAGTCCATCTGTACCTGACAATGTCGCGAGTTGGAGAGTGTTTGATAATGATTCTCAAAATGTCAACTTTCTTACTAGTTCAAACACATTCCAAGACTCAGTGATCAATGATAAAAATACATCAACAAGAGTTGCGAAATTATTGAGAAGAAACTAATAAGGTGAAGACAAATTGTGTTCCAAAGAAAGTTTTGACTCTTGAAAAATTATTTGATTTACAATCCAAGTTCAGGAGGCTAGCTAATCCAAAGACTAAAAAGTCCACAATGATGCATTTCTTGGTCAATATGGGAACACCTGAATAACCTAAGTATGTTAACTTGGGCACCTATTGTTTAGATTAAAAAAAAAAACATTCACATAATTATTCTAGAAGTATCAAGATGTTTTTGCCTCAATGTATGACGACTTGAAGACGTATGATACACAAATTATACAACATGTGATTCCCATCAAAGAAGGGATCAAGCCATTTTGAAAAAAGGTTAGAAAGATACATTCGAATATCGAACCTCTGATACAAAAGGAACTCAAGAAGCTATTAGATGCCCGAATCATTTTCAAAGTGAGACATTTGACTTGGGTCTCTAATATGGTGCTCGTAAGGAAAAAGTCGGTAGAAATAAGAATTTATATAGATTTCCGAAATCTGAATCATGCTTCCGACAAAGATAATTATCTAGTTCCCCAAATGGAACAAATCCTAAAACTCATCTTCGGGTCTCAACTATTCTCTCTATTAGATGGATTTTCGGGATACAATCAGGTTCTCATGGCAGAACCAGACCGATTAAAGACCACTTTCTGAAATAAATGGGGAACTTATGCTTATAGAAGAATGCCATTTGGTCTTATGAACGTAGGAGCTACCTTTCAGAGGGAGATGGAAATTGATTTCAAGGGATTAATTGATCAAAGCATGGTGGTTTACCTTGATGATGTCACCATTTATTCTAAAAAAGAGAAGACCACCCAAAACATTTGAAGCATATTTTCGAACGTTGTAGAAAATATGGGATTTCACTTAATCCCAAGAAAACTATATTCGTTGTTTCATAAGGTATTTTATTGGGACAAGTTATTTCCAAAGACGAGATTTTAGTGGAACCAGAGAGAACCAAGTCCATTCTACAAATTACTCCACCGCACAACAAGAGGTCCATGCAATCTTTTTTTGACAAAATCAATTTTGTAAGAAGATTCATTCCAGATTTTGCTGAAATTGTAAAACCTTTACAAAAGATGATTAAAAAGGATGTGTAGTTCAAATGGACACCATTGGATAAGGAAGCATTCAAAAACATTAAAACTTATATAGCCAATGCACCATCTCTTTCAAGTCCTATTTTTTCCAAAGATTTCCTGCTATATACATTTGCGCCCAATCATTCGTTAGTAGTAGTGCTCTCACAAAAGGATGAACATGGAGATGAATACCCTGTCATGTTTATGAGCACTGGGTTGCAAGGTGTTGAACTAAATTATCCTTCGATGGACAAGCAAGAATCCACCGTTAATAAATCAATCAAGCAGTTCAGACCTTATATCCTAAAAAATCACACTAAATTCATCGTCCCACACCAAGAAGTGAGGTCCTTATTCGTTCAAAAGGAATTGGGTGAAAGATGAGGGAATTGGATGACAACTCTATAAGAGTATGACCTCAAATTCAAACCAGCAAACATCATGAAAGGTCAAGTCTTGTGTAAATTAGTGACACAAGGAGATGATGTTTGTTGAACAAGAGGAGGATGGTTGGCAAGATGAATCGATAATGTATACTCAACAATTTCCATATGTTCCAGCCATTGAAGGATCATGTTACAATGATATTAAATATTATATGCAGCATGGCATCACTCCAGACGATCTCAATGCTAAGAAAAAAATACCATTGCAGCGAAAATCCTTACAGTATCAATTATTACATGGAATCTTGTTCAGAAAGAATTAAGACAGAGTGTTACTCAGATGCCTTGAAAGACAAGACTCTGATAAGGTCCTAAAATATATGCACAATGGACCGACTGGTGGTCATTTATTAGGAGACACGACAGCTCACAAAGTGCTGAGAGTAGGATACTACTGGCCCAACCTCTTCAAGGAAGCTCACTCGTATTCAAGAAGATGCGAAGCATGTCAAAAAGTTGCAGGGAGGGAATGTAAAGATTCTCTTCCTCTCCAACTTGTAGCAGTGGAGGAACCCTTCAAGCAGTGGGGCCTAGATATCATTGGTGAGATAAATCCTCATTCATCCAAACAACATGGGTATATTTTGACTGCAACTGATTATTTCACACACTGGATTGAAACATTTAGTCAAAGTGAATGAGGAAGTAGTAATAAATTTTCTTGATCCACACACTATCACAAGGTTTGGGATTCCTAACTCTTTAGTATTTGATAATGCTAATTACTTCTCATCATTGAAATTATCTAAGTATGCATTAGAAAAGGGGATTATTCTAAAGTATTCAACCAATTACTATCCCCAAGGAAATGGCCCGACAAAATCTACAAAAAAAAAAACATCCATATCCTTAAAAGAATTGTAGTTGATCACCATAGAAATTGGCACAATGCATTACAAAATGCTCTCTGGGCAGATCATGTCACTCCCAAAGCTTCCATAAAAACCTTACCTTACTTTCTTGTTTATGTAAAATAATTTGTTTCACCCTCGAACATTTACCTACCTTCCCTCCAACTTACACAACTGTCTCGAGGTAGAGAATGCCCTGTTATCCAAAGTCGTATCAATACCTTGTTGAACCTTGAGGAAATATGTGACAAAACCAAAACCAATTTTGAAGCTCACCAACAAACAATAAAACATTGGTTTGATAAGAAATCTATCGGTGAGAAAGAGTTCCAAGTTAGGGACTTAGTCCTAAAATGGGACAAGCAACATGAAGATAAAGGGAAACATTCAAAATTTCAATAGATTTGGCTTGGCCCCTACCTTATAAAAGAAATAATTAGCCAAGGTACTTTTCGATTACAAAACCTTCATGGAGAAGTCGACTCCCTCCCTGTAAATGGCCAAATCATGAAACATTATATCAGTTAGCCATTTAGGTCGCTGTTCACTTGTATATAAATAAACCATGATTCTATTTTCCATTTGATTTTGTTTCTTTAGTTAGGTTGGTTTTTTCTGATCTGTTTGATTACTAGTAGTTTTTCCTTTGTCCTTGTTGATGATTGCCTTTGTGATTTTGGGTTTCTCACATCTTAAAGTAAGTCACAAGTATAAATATAGAAAATCCGGTGTAGAGAACCTAAACATCTATGTGATATGATGTAAATTCTACTTCTTTCCATAGACATGCAAGCCCTTTACGCAAAATCACAAGTCAAAATTTGGTGGAGGAACATATCTTATCAATACGAAGAGACACAAGGAAAACATAGAGCCAAGAGACTACATTGAACAACATATCGCTATGTTAATATGAGCTAAAACAAATTCTCTAGATGAAATGTTTGTAGTAGGTTAGGAATCACAAATCAAGAAGTTTTCTCATCTATAATCAAGTTAGCAAATATCACCATCATAGGTGTCACCCCTAGTTCCTTTAAAGGTTAAATGGAATCCCCCCATCCACCTATATCTCTAAGTAAAAGAGAATCAAATACTGTAAAAGGTAAAGGAGTGGGGAAATGATTCCTAGATCACTTGGGACATGCAAGTATCTCCATCGGGGTTATGAACGCTCATTGGCAGCAGAGCAAGGCTTGTGACACTGGGGTGACTCCGTCGGGGCTATGAATGCTCGTTGGTAGTGGAGAAAGGCTATGAATGCTTTCTGGTAGTGAATCAACAACAAAGAAATGCATTATGACTTCTATTCTCAACATTCTTGATGTTTCATTTCTATTTTACTACCTACATATTCCTTTTATCCATTTACCATGAAATTTGGGTATAAATTTGAAAGAAATATATTAAATCTAAACAGGTCTCACCCCTCTTTGAATCACCTTGATATTTTCAATATGAAAGTTATGGGACCTATCTTTTCTCCCTTATGATTTTGTGTGATGGAGCAATATTCCTAATAAAATTATGTGTGGACATCATCTTGCAGATATCCAAGGCTTCGACCAGTGTGTTTCCATTTGTTGTGACAAACACTACAACTCTCCATTTTTCTTTTTATTCTGTTACTTCCCTAAAAAATGAATCCCCCTTATTTTTTGAGCCTAAGAGAAAGCCTCATAACTCACTTCTTCATCTAAAGATTCTTTTGGTAATTCATGTTTCACTTGGAAAATAGACAAGTACTTAGTGTGCAATGCAAATTTTAAATCGACAAAGTTACTTTCAACTCCTCTAAATAGTTTGGAGGAGTTACTTCAAACTTATCCGAACAAGTTTGGAGGAGTTCCTTTCTTTCATTCTGAAAGTAACATTTTGGATATAAAATGGAATGGGGTTGAGACTAGTGTTATTCAACGATTTGCAATTGAATGAAAAAAAAAAACATAGGATAAAAGCATCGAGCTAGACATTGTTCGAAACCCTCTCCTATCCATTTCCAACATGTTGCAGCATAGTTCGAGTAATATTACCTCTCTCTCTCCATTTTATTTAAGCTAGGGTTAGGTATTTGTGTTAATTTTTCTTGCTCCCTATTCCCTAGCTAGATAACCATTCCCCCCCCTTGTTCTTCATCACTTCACCCTTGGCCACACCTTTCCCTTTCCCTTCCCCGCCAACTTTATGTTTTATTCTGGATATGTTCATGGCTATGTGATACATAATCAATCATATTTTTTTCCCTTCACCACGATGGTCTTCTTCCCCATCCTCACACTTAATTATTGCAAGCCCAAAAAATCTGCTAAGGTACAAAGGACTTGATCTGAGAAATCCCTAAGGTTCCCTCTTACTCTTCCAAGTTAGTCATTGTACTCCTTATCATTATCTTTCTTTGCGGAGAACCCTAACTTCAAAAACAAAGACTTTCATATTAACTCTCTGAGCATAGAGGAGAAGTTACTAATAACTTCTCTGATGTGATAGGAAGAGTTGACATTAACTCTTCCACATGTTTTCGGAACAAATGAAAACAACTTCTCCTATCATATTAGAGGAGTTACTTTCAACTCCTCCGATACAATTGGAGGAGTTCCTGGTAAGTGCTATGAAATCTCTATATGATGACGAACCCTTTTGAATTCATATCAGATAAGTTACTAACAAATTCTATGATGTGCGTGGGGGAGTTGTTACTAACTCTTCCTATCTACATTAAAGAAGTTGTTTTAGTATGCTCATATTTCGCCTTTCTAGGATGATTCCCAAGCATTCCACCCCAAAATATCACTAAGAATTGTCTACTTTTAACCTGACATTTGCAAAGAGAAACTTGACATGTCTTGACAATTTATATGATTCTTATAATTGTCCTATCATATAAGTATTTCCAAATAAAATGATCTAAATTAATCCTATTTGTAGGTCCATATATGTCACCCTGAAAGAATATGACGATGAAACCAATAGGGGATAATCCATCTAGGAGCTCCCAATAGATAGTAGAGACATAAAGTGTCAGAATTGTATATGATGATACGTTGGGACTTCTAGACAAAGATGGATAAACCTTAAAATGGGGAGAAGTATATTATATGTTTAAGAAATCAAATTTCTTTACAGAGGCAGAAGAACCAGATGAGCTCTAGGTGTTTAGGAAAATCACAAAATCATGAATCTTTAGGGTGGTAGCACATCCAACAATTTTCCCTTGTGCGGGTGCCATTTCTTGGATTTTGAAAAGTGCAGACATAAATGGTAGAAATGTCTTTAATGTAAGAAAATAACCAGTAGCTTCATTCAGGCCCGATGATTTAGCTAAGTGTTACCATATTGAACCTGGAAAAAAAATACTAGATGGTCAACTCCTCAACAAGTTGGAGCTTACACTGAAAGATTTATTCCCTACATGGTATAAAGCAGACAAGAAGTTCAAATATCGACCCAAGAGTCGATACCCCACAACCAATTTAAGGAGACCCTACCAATATATGGTAGCCATGCTATGCAGGTTGTATGGGGAACCAAATGCAACCGATTTTCTCTTATCATACATGCCCCTAAATTATTTCTTTGTAGATGTGGGGGTCTCATTCAACTGGGTAGACATATTGTTTGAAAATCTCAAGGCTTCCATTTCTAGAGTTACACAAGTAAAACCAAGAAGCTTCCCCAATTTCCATATGTCTTCATATCTCCTAGATATAATGTGTATCACTCATAAGTACCCAAACATGGGATGGAGTTGGTTTTCCTGCTGACACCACTATTCACATCTACTACAAAGTTCTTTGGGAGCACAAATACCGAACAAACTATCAAAGAATCTGCGAACACTTCCTTGCCCCATTGTATGAATTTATTTTTTGCATCTCCCCACCTTGTATGAAACACAAGGCCATAACAATCATAAGAATGATTGGGAACTGGTATTTAATGGAGCATGGTACCTATAGAAGGATATATGGTGCAATTAAACCACCCCATATACTCCCTCGGTTTGTTCCTAACAAACTTGTACTCCAGGAAGTGGCATATCAACATAGATGATTTTATGGGCGAAATTTCACTCATGAGCGAAATTAAAGGGCCTCTAGATTTTTATTGGGTGAATTTTTTGTATTGTAGTGGTTTTTTTAAAGTTTTATTAGTCTTCCCCTATTTATTAAAAAAAAAAGATATGTGTAAAGGGTTAGCCCATGGTTTATTTACCAAGAAGAAGGAAACAAATAAATTTTTCTCACTAAAATTTGGGCTACAACCTTCCATTCGCCTCGATTTTTAGGTATGAGGATTTCTGGAAGCAATTTCATCCTCCCTATTTGGTAGAAATCGGTAAATCGGATTTTTTTGCATTCATTTGACCCCATGGGTAGGACGCAATTGCCAAAAGAGGTCAATTGTCCTATCTTTAGTTTGACAAGTCTTGATCCAAATGTAAACAACAATGGACATCTTATGGAACTGGACCATTTCCTTATCATCTCATGCAAGCAAGTTCCATGTGGAGGTTAATACCTTCCACAACTACCATAACATCAACAGGAAGATCCCATCATTCCCTACCCCTAGAATAGTTCCAAGAAAGGAAATGAGAGACCTCCTTCCAAACCTCCTGTATTTTATTTAAGAAAAAGGAACCATGTAACCTAAAGTGGAGATCCAATATATCACACACAACAAACTATTTTGATTTCTATCAACTTGACTATTGTGCAATATCTTATATGTAAGAAGGGTTTTCCAAGGATCCTCCCCTTCAAGACAATGAATGGGCCCCTGGGCTGAAAGAATCTTCCCCTAAGTGTAGATGTTGATGAGTCCAAGAGCACCATCTTATTTCAACACAATGCATAGACTCTAAGGTTCCATCAACAGTCCCCCCTCATTTACACAGTCCATAAAAAGTGTCTCATACAACTTTATAAATTGACATCTAGTTAGAAACCAATATGATGAGTATCAAACATGTCCAACTTGTAGTATCTTAGAGATAATATTAAGTTTACCAACAAATGGGAAATCTTCTTCTTGTCAAGGAACCTCACTCTTCCTCTTATGAAGGTCATTTTGGCATTCATAAAATGGTATTTCTACTGTCCATCCATGTGAAAGCAAGTGGAATACAATGTTACCCCTCAGTTTTACATCAGGGTAGCCATATTTTTTCCCCAGATTGTCATAGCATCTGAGTTGATATTTTTCACATCTTGATCCCTGTATTCCATGATCAATTGTGCCTTCACAAGGATCCTTGTGATGTATTGTGATGAGCCAAAAGTTGTGGAAATGTATCTTATGTATTTCCACTAGACCATGTAGCTTGATTTATCAATGAAAAAAATGTCACGATGAGGAACATTCTTCGAATGATCACAACCAAAATGACGCCCATGATTTTTTATATAACTCACATAGCTAGTACTCAATCTAGTTATTTTGATGGGAGCATGCTAAATTTTCTTAGTGCAATAAGATTTTTGAGCTGCACCATCCTTTTTGTGTTAAATATCTTCATGCTCCTCTAATCTGCAATAGTGATTGAAGAGGCCAAACTCATTCTGGTCTTCCTCAATGTAGGTATCAACGAATCTAATATATTTACAATAAGTCTCATCACTCATACCATCCTTGGGTACATCCAATACGGGACCATATTTCCTATTCTTGTGCCCGAAGCCATCGTAGAGATTGTTGGTGAAATTATGAGGGAATGGGACCAAATGAATGTGGCCTTGTGTTTTTTTTTACAATGCATATTGCACATTTCTTCCAACCATGTTTCTTTCCATGCATATTTTCTTTCATCAATATCAATCTCCTCTGTTTTTGAAATAAATTTAGTGTTTCTCATATTACCATGTACTTTTTTATGCATCATTGCAAACCAGGGTGACTAATTAGAAGTTGGAAAAAACAACCACAAGAATGGAATCTTGTCTCACAATAACGTATAGCATCCTCCTTATTTGTATGAACATGGGGTACTTCATGGATCCTCTTAAAGGTTGATACAGGGAAACAAAAATCCCTTCATAGAATGTTCTTTTCTGATACATGCTCATACTTGAAAGACCCTCCGCACCCTTGGAAATTCCTTGTTTGGTGAACTAATTCAGTGAAAATATCACACACTCCAAGCACCTCACATTTTTCAAGGAACACATGCTCATTCACACAATGTTCCCTTGTGATTTCATGTCCTTTTACATCCCTTCATGGTATGAAAATATCTTTCATGGAAATCATACCTACCATGATCCCCAAAATCAATTGGGACAACGCTCTGAATTTGGCAACTGGTAAGGGACCATTTTTATCTTCCACATATGTTGAGGAGAATTTCACTTGTGTGGAACCTCATGCCCAAGATTAATAGAACAATACTTATTATAGCTAGATGAATTCTTAAATAAGTCACAAACTTCCCCATAGGTGTGATTTCTCATTTTACAGCCACGGGGACCTTCATGCCCTGCCAAATATTTACATTCCTCAACTCTATTCTCTACTTCCTTCATGGTGCATAAGGTATATTTTTTTGAACATATGGCTAACCATGCAAGAATGAGGGGATACATGGCCTTTTTCATGCATACATATCCAAAATAATTCATAGCATTTACATCCACAAACAAAAATCCTTTGCTTCATTTCTGCAATACCTGCAACAACCTCTAACTGTAATTTTTGCACGTCATCATAACCAGAAAAAATCCAATGTGTTTTACAACAACCACTATTTAACTTTATTTCACCTTTGATCTACCAATG
Organism: Picea sitchensis; assembly: GCA_010110895.2. NCBI lineage: Eukaryota > Viridiplantae > Streptophyta > Pinopsida > Pinales > Pinaceae > Picea > Picea sitchensis. The sequence continues at coordinate 55,749 of SNQJ01S0065623.1, forward strand.
CACCCAAAAATATTTTGAAAAGAGAGTGCCACCATTCACTATAATTTCCTTTTCTTGATAGATCTAGATGACACTCCTTAGAAAGGGAAAATTCATTGGAAGTACTATTTATAAAATGGGAAATGCAATGGAAGTATTGTTTCTGGCATGTGTCCAAAAATACCATTTCTGGTGTGGTTTCTTTTCATAAACAAATTGATCAACTTCTATTTAGAATTGTGCAGAGGGTTTGATATAAATGCATTTACACATGAACTTTGTGTGTGTGTGCATGTGTGTGTGTGTGTGTGTGTATTCTCGATCACACTATACCCTCCTTGTAAAAGTTTTAATATGTTCTACTTACTAATGATAATATTTTATTGCACCATCATTTGTCTACAACTCACTAATATCCCTCTTAAAGGTGTTAAACTTCCCTTCATAAATTTTCCTCTACATATTGGACAACAAATAAGACCCTAGAACAATAGTAAAGAAGAAGCCACAATTTTCCATTTAGGAAGGGTCTTTGGTACATTCCTTACATGTGATTAAGGTGTAAACTCACATGCTTGTAAACATTTCAAAATAATTGTCATCTGAGTGGATAAACATAGTGGATCGATGTAAAGTATAATCCAATGACCTCTCCATTTTGTAGACCATTACCTCTCCTTTTATTTCCCAAAGTATCCTTCATTGTCATACAACTGCTGAATATTGATGGGATTGGTATAACAGTTTTTTTGGGTAACATTTCAATAGTTTCCTACCTTATATTTCTTATGCTAATGAATTGATTCTAGAAATAAGCTAAACACCCTCACATAGGTACATTTGTTTCTCTCCTTCATTATTATCTTGAGGTTGATATTGTTGTTTGAAAGAGTTGTTTAAGTCTCAATTTTCATTGATATTGTATGTTCACATTTTGTCACTGTTTAAAAATAATTCTGGAATCTATTTATTTACTACAAAAAACTTATGTCGAATGTTGTCATAATTTAACGAGTAGTCTAAAGTAGCATTTAGCATCATAACTAGACATATATCTAAGAGGAGGCTTGATCGTTTATTTTTTTTTCCATTTTCTTTGATACATAACTATTGGTACCTTGTCCCATTACTTTTATGTCTCATTATTTTATGGCATAAATATGATAACAACTTTGAGATTTGATCAAAGATCTAGTTGTTGAATCAACACACACTTTGCAAACTCTACACTGGATATCATACTCTACACTTCCATATTTGTGTATTGCAACAACTAGTATTCATCTATTGTAATATATCCAATAGAGATGGTTAATCCCTAAAAAATAAGTCCAACTAGATCTGAAAAATAATAGTTCTATGACAACCTGTAGGGGGTATACATGCAAGTATAATTGAGCCTTTATTATTTCCAGAATACCTTGTCTTTGGTGTAGGGTTTTGTATAGTGGGATAATTATTGCATTCAAGGAATTTCTCATTTCTAACTTTGAAAATGATGTCATAACACACACACACACACACACACACACATATATTCTTAAGAGAGGGACAACTCCTTCTGTTCTTATTTTTCTAATGAAAAGCTTTAATTTTCCAAGGCATCAATGTGGTAATATTTATAGATTCCTATTCTTCATATAAGAATTTTTTTTTCTTAGGGTTTTAGGATATACCCAATATCCCTAAGAATATCCCACATAGGTGTTATTTATGAATTGTATTTTCTCATTATAATTTCCTGAAATTGGCATTGACTTTCTTTAGATGTTATATTGCAAATATGTAGCATTCCAATATGAAAGTTATAGAAAACCTAGTCATATTATTGTAATATACATAAGAGAACCATGCGTATTACTGGATGAAATTGCCATTTGATTTTTGTGGTCATTTCATAGTATTGTTATGACACAAGTTGGATTTCATTGCTGGTATAAATTTATTGTTTGTGCAACATATGGATAGTTTGTTTCTCTGTAAACTTCATGAGAGTAAGTTGCCACTTCATGAAACCAAACAAACTCTTTAAAACTAATGAAATATACTTGTCAAAATTACAATTTTCTACAATACTATGAGTAGTTTATGATATTTTGATGCTACCCTAGATCTTTGGTTTTAACTTGGTAAATAAAGGATATCATCAATCCTGGGTTATGACAAGTGGTTTGACATGTGATCTAAATGAAAAACACATTGAGCTTGTGCATTTATTTTTTTCCTCATTTATATCATTGTTTGAGGTGTCTTGATATAATTGTTGACTTGTACATCTTTTGTTGATACACTATACACAATCCAACATTTGACATATTTACAAACAATTATAGTATATGATTCATTGTATACTTTGAAAATAATGATGATAATGCTTTGAATGTTGGCATAAATGCTAGATATTGAACACTTCTTGAAATTTAGCTACAACAAATTGTGATAAAAGATAATATTGCAACAATATTTTGCATTTTTAATAAGGGGGAATATTACAAAAAAAAACTTACAATGCAACCTTCAAAGAGAGTATAAAGAGGATGAGAGAATACAATGTCAAATATGAGAGAAATGACTTAGAAAAATAATTTTTCTATCTCCAAGAAGAGCCACACATCAATGGATTTTTCCTTGAAGGAGGGAAATGATTCTCAGTTGTGCAATCTTCTAGCATGTCTGGAAAAAGGGAACTCCCAGAAGATGAGTCTCACTATCCCGATCTTACCATAATTAGGGAATTTTTCATTTGTTAATCCACTTCTGACAAGTCTGAATTTTGTGGGAAATATTGGTTACAAAACCAACGACATGAAGACACTGAGTTTGTAAAATGTCATTTATGACTTCGTATTGTTCAATCTAGTTATCCAATGGAATTTTCTATTTTAGGAGCCTCGCCTTTTCTTTAGAATGGGAGAAAACTGGATCTTCCTATGCATAATAGAATAAAGTTGTCTGCTGTCATAATTGAAAATATGTTTATTTCAAGTTCTAATATCTCTAGACAATTCTACAAAAATCACCATTCATTTTTTATAAGGCATCAACTTCAATGAGTGACTCAAGATATTTGATTATAAATGTATCAAAAGTCAAAATTCTCGTTGAATGAGCAATGAACCTCTAATCTACGCATTCCTATCTATTTGAATCCCAAATATTAGGCCATAGAAGAATTCCCTTCTTAATCAATCTTTTGGTCTAGAAGTGAGGGATATCATAAATGCATTGTGCTCAAGTCTTCCAGGTCCAAAAAATATGGGAAGGAAGATCCCATCCTTCCCTACCCCCAAAATATTTCCAAGAAAGGAAATGAGGGACCTCCTTCCAAGCCTCCTATATTTTATTTTAGAAAAAAGAACCCTGTACCCTAAAGTGATTTGGAGATCCAATAATATCGCATACAAAAAAGTGATCTTTATTTCTGTCAATGTGACTATTGTGTAGGATCCTATATGTAAGAAGGGTTTTCCAAGGATATCCCCCTTCAAGACCATGGTGATCCCTGAAGATGTAGTTTATGAAGATCTACCAACCATGCCCATGGAGAATCTGGCAACAAAAAGTTTCTAAGTGACATGGAATACCTCATATCAAGGAAGATATTATCCTATCTAACAAAAATAATGAGCCTATTTTCAAGAATCAATCGCTATCATAGTCAAAGCAACAAAAAAATCAAAATGTGAATAACATTAGAAACTTACAAAGAGAAGAAGCACAAATTGCATCTAATAAAAAACCAATAAACAAGTCTATGAGTGAATAAATAAGATGAGGCAACAAAACCCGCAAGCCATTCTCAGGAGGAGAACTAAGGGGGGGGAGTCAATTGAGAATTAATAAAATTTGTGGTAGGGAATTAATAAAATTTGTAAATGTTAAAGGAATTAACAACATTGTTGGGGTTTTATGTTCCCTTGATATTAGTATTGTAGTGAAAAGGGTTTACTCCTAGCATCCATTTGAAGCAATACTTTTCTCTTAGAAAATGGCAACCATCTAGAAGGATTGTGCCAAAGAAAACCATAATAACTTAGAGATGTGATCCAAAAGTACCCATGAAAATTTTTGGTCATACAATTTTACATACCATTGAGGACAGAGGCTCAGGGGTTGATGCCCTTCCATACATAACGCAGAAGAACATGGGTTATCCAAGGTTGTTAAGAGCCAATGTCTCGATTCCACTTAGTAAATAAAAAACAATTTAGACCATTGGAAACTATGAATAATGTCACAACATAGGGAGAAGGTATAATGGTTTTGCAAAATTTACAAGAATGAGAATACATAACATTTCTATCTCATATAAATCATTGTTGGCTAGACAGTCATCGTATGTCACATATGCCATGCAGATATTGGATGAAAAGGACCTTCACTTTAATGAGACAAGGGAGGTCTATGATCCCACTGTTAGACGATGGAATGGAAATTGACATTATTAAAAATGAGGATGGTTCATACATAATGAAAATATCTTCATGGAACAAAACCAACTACGTGTGGCCTTAACAATCAATTGTAGTAGATATAGCTTGTAGAAGTAGAATAATAAAACCATGGATATTGTCCCATATGATTGAGCTTTGGAAGTAGGTACTACTACACTTTTGAGAAATTGGCTATAGGAATCCTATGAAGCTACCCCAGGTGTGAGATTTTTTTTATATTGAAGTTAAACTAAATGATGGCATATTTTTAGAAGAAAAAATGGATAACTCCCTAGCAAATTTCTTTGTGATATTGCTTGGACCTTGGTGAATAGGATGGACATGGTTCTTAGGGGAAACCAATATGGAGCTCCCTTTTCCATTTAAGCATCCTCTCCTCGTAATGCCTCTTACTTCTCCTCCCATTCCTCTAATTTTCTCATGGATAGAGAAATACTAGGGTTTAGTAGGAGAGATTAAGAAATGGACACATGTTGCCCAAGGACACCAAGGAAACACACATCACCTCTACACATTGTCCAAGCAAATGAAAAAAAAAAGTCATAGATATAGAGACTTAATATTACATTATTACAACACCCATCCCTTCCTATAGAGGTAGGGACAACAAACTTCCCATCAACTCTTACTCACAGGTCCATCTAAACAACTATAAACATCCTTCAACATTTCTAGCAAAATAAGATAGTTCAAAGGTTGTATGTGTATTGGATATTGTCTTGTTGTGTCTATTTTTGTTCAAGTATATAAATATATTAATGATTTACACATAAGTGGTTCAAGTGCTTAATAAATTTGTTATACTTTTTGCAACATCAAAACATAAGTTTGGCTCAGTAATAGTTTCCACACAAAGCATGAACAATTTCTCTTAATTAAGTTATCTTTATTTAAATATCCTATAGAAGGGGAACGATGAATTGAAAATATTTTACACCAAGAGAATCTGTACATGTCATTGGTGTGATATAAAAATCTCTAGTGTCATTGCTGTGGGGTATACAAAGCTCTAGATGTCATTGGTGGGGTATACCAAGCCTTTTGACAGAACTCGGTAAATTTTTGTCTCATAGAAAGCCTTTTAATGAAAGTTGGGGAACCCTTTAGTGGAAATTATAAGAAAATGCCATGAGGGGATTGAAATCCTGACCATTGAACCCATAAAACCCTAAGAATCATAATTGTTTTAAAAGTGAATAGGTGAACCTTGACAAACACAACCCCTGGCGCGTGCAACATTGTTTGGATGAGAGACAATCTATGTTTCTTTTCCAAAGATGTAAAATGAGTATATTACAATTTAATGAACATATTTTCCTATTATTATATATGGTTTTATACTTTATCAAAATATTCACCAAGACTTCATAACGTTTTATATTTTAGCAAAAGATTCGCCATGATTTTACAATATTTTAGAATTCAGTGAAAGATTCGCTAGGATTTTACAAGATTTTATAATACAGTGAAATATTCACCAAGATTTTACAATATTACGTAATTGACTAAAATATTCGCTAAAAAATTATAGATACATATTGTATTATTGATAAAATAGCCTTCAATTTTTCCTATGTATCATAGGGATTCATCCATTTATTATATATATAAATTTAGGGGGGTTATTAAAATCAACCCTGGATATCAAACCATAATACATGGGGTCATAAGAATTTTATATAGATCAAAGAAAGAAAATTTTCCTCCACTACCTCTTTACATTGGCAACTATTTCTTTTAAAACACCAAACAAGCCCAAGCATAAGTAGACATCTTACTTTCATACGAATTTGGAGAAGAAATATTTAGGAGACATGACCCTAAGAACGTTGTCAAAGAACACTTCAATAGCATGAAGCTCATGTATGAGTACACCACTGAGTTTTGGGAAGAAGAGGAAGTGCATAAAAATGCTAGGACTTATGACGAGGTCATGTTTAATAGGCAGGGCCAACCAAAAGGAAGGATCACATATAAAGAAGCTGGAAGAGATGCAATTGAACAATATGCAATGCAAGATGAAGCTGAGAGATATTCTACCATCTCTATCTCAACTCATTTAGGTTCCAGAGGATGAAGAGGCACCAACAGATAAAAAGTGAAGAGATAAAAAGAAGGTATTGAAAAGGAGAAATGACACTAAAAATAAACAGAAAATAGAAGCTGACAAAGAAAAGGCTAGGGTAGAAAATGAAGCGAAAGATAAAGATGAAGATGAGGAATAAGTTGAATCCAAAGATAAACATGTTGAAGAAAAAGAAAAGGAGCTAGCTGAAGCGGAAATAATGGCAGTAGAGTTAGCAGAGAAAAAAACAACATATAAAGCTATTGAAGAAGAAAGACATAAGAAGAATACAAATGATAAAGAGCGAGACACACACCCAATGGACTTGGATATTCTTGGAACATCCACCATAGGTACAAGAGTAGAAACAACGAGCAATGGTTTAGGTCTCGGGCCCTCAGAACCTTTTCAATCAACCAAAATATTGGATCTACGTAGTTTCACATACGATAGTAAAACTGGAAGAATGATGCAAGAAAGAGTGAAAAAGGTTCCAGTAATAGAAGGATCCCCTGTGAGCCCCTTTGTCAGTGGTTACTCAAGTCCCTGTCACAAGAGATGTCAAGGAAGACCCTACAACAACAACTAGGGAAATGTTTTCATTTATGGATGTAACCATGGATAATATACAGAGGTTGTGCCAGCAGAACGAAGAAAAAAAGATGAGGATCAAAGAGATAGAAGAGAGTCTCCATCAAGTAAATATTGATGAAAGGAGTCTTCTCAACTTTAATACTAGTGTGGAAAAAGTGAGGAATGATTTGGAAGGTGCCATCATTGACATGTATGCCAATCTACATCTCTTCCAAAATGTGTCCACAACAGTTATTGACCAAAACAACTGGATACAAATGCAACTGACAGAATGCAGAACTATCCGTGAAGGTATAATTGACATTGATACCTAGATAGAAGAGAATCTTGATGCACCTCCAGAGCTATATAGGCCCTCAAAATTAGCAAGAAAGACAGACCTATATGTATTAGATCATTTCCAATAGGTAGGGAAAACAACAGATAGAGAAGTAACCAAGGAAATGGCGATATGTTCAAGGATTCACAAAGCTTCCCAAGAGATGATAAGGAATGGTTGTCTCCCAAGATTAGATGAACTTGGGAATAATTTGGTCACAGAAGAATTGGTGAATGCAATACAATATAGTACGAGTCAAAGGAGACAGACAATCGAAGCAACAACCTTTGTCTCTACCAATCTCAATGACCAACATTTGCTACAACCGGTGAAGCTCCACACTATGATACATGCTTAGATGACAAGGCTAGAGAAGGATATGAGCTCTCTTGACAAAAGCATCACCATGATTGAAGCAACATTGGAACAACTATCCTACAACAAAATTGAGTCATTGTATAATCAATTGGAGGTTTGGACAACTTATCTCCAAAGAAAAAGTTCATAGGGAAAGGACAAACAACTGTTTTTATTTCGTCCTTTTCCTATCTACTTTGAATTTTTTCCTTTCTGCCACTTTTTATGAGAAAAGAGAAGGTGAACAGTTTTGTAACTTCCTCTTTATGAAGAAGGTGAAAAGACAACTAGGAGTTACTATTTTTTTGTATAAAATAGACTAGAGACTCCTTTGAGAAGGACTTTGTTTTGGATTTTCAATCATTGTATAGACCCAAGAAATTTTTTGAGAACTTATACAATGTTAATGAATATTGAGAATCCCGCAGGGCCAATATGTTATAGAAGGAATTATTTGTAGAAACTAATTGAAGATTTGAACTACTTCAAGTGAAGATATTTGTTGTTTCTATGGACTGTAAGAATGCTTTGTTTGTTGTACACTAATTCTTATGCAATATTTGTCATTTTGTAGTTGTTGATATTTCTTTGAATATTTCAATACCTTGAGATTTGTGGGTTATTATAGTATATATCATATTACTCTGATTATACACATATGTATGCTATTATCTCCAATCTTCCTCTTTTTTTACAACTAACTGTATAAAACTTGTGTAAATTTTTGGTTACATTATAACTCACCGGTTACTTTAGCATGCTCCTAGCTAGGATAGGTTAGGATGGATTAGAAACAAATTAGTTGTCTTTACATACATAGTCTTCAACTACATCTCTCCATTGCATCCACCCCCATCATCGGTACACTAGACCCTAACCGGTATGAAAACCAAAAGACAATGATAAATGGCAGCCAGTCCAAATTCCAGATGGGACTCCTAATCCAAACAGTGTATAGTCTAGTTGGGACTATATACCAGTGAGTACCCCTTGTTGTTTCCCATTGAACCCGTCAACAACTCCAAAAGGTGATTTATTTGACTTTAAAGCATTCTTGGCCATTGAAAGTCACTTTTTCATCATCTCAACATTTAGATATTTTTCTTTCGGTTCCAATGAGATATTACACTAAGGTATTTCTATTGGATAATATATTAAAATGACACCCTTAGTGAAATCTATTAATTGATTCTGAATAATACTCCCAAATTATAGGAATGGTCAAAAGGCAACGCAATCAAAATCTTATTACATAGGAATGATCCTGCTGATGAAAAATGATAAGAGGACCTATAAAAGCATCAAATATCTCCTCTAAGTTCCTCACACTCACTGGTAACTTCCCATTACCCCTCGGATCATATTGACACAAACCCATCAAGTCATCTCCAACTACAGAGCAAGGGAACCTGAAAATGGGGACGTTATAGTCCTCCCTTCCGAAAGATTGTTTTTCCTCAATCAATTCCATCACAACCATATGATCAATAGGATGAAGCAAACTAAAATTGAGAATGATTTTAGGGTCCCAAACCAACTTGGCAGATATGAAGCACCCTCTACTCAAAGAACCATCCTTCCAGGTACTAACATAAGCGACCACCCGAATACTACTTATAAGTAGAGCAATCATATATTGCAAGGAATCTATCAACCCTTAGAGAATTTTTCTTCTAGAGAACAACTCCAATGTACCATACGAGTAAACACCTAAAAGTAAAAAATGGCTCTCTCATATATATCAATCACTGAGCTGCTAAACCATACTAGTGTTGTGCCACTCTGATCATAATGGTCCGACCATTGTATCTAGATTGCATCCACCTCTCCCAGAACCCCAAGTGAAATACTTGTAAGGGATGAACCCACTACCACAAGTCATATCATGTCATGACATCTTAGGGAAGTCAAAGTCTGCAAATACACTATAGGACTCGATCATGGGTATCGAAAAAGAAAATATGTCTTGCCATATAACATGCACCCCATTATCTCCTCTCAAAGAGTCCAAAAAATGGAATAGACCAATCTTATGAGTTTTTGGAACCCACATCCAAAATATAAGTCCACTATGTCTCATACCAATTCACTCCAACTGTGATACACTGATCAACTCCATGTCAGCTAATCTATACATCTCCTACCAAAATTTCTAGAGAGTTGTGTTGTCTTGATCATGGTCAATGTACTCAAGTGACCTATGGAGCCTAAACACCTCCCCAAAGAAACACTATGCTATTTGTGGTGATTCCTCATACTATGATGAAGTCCCTAAAATGTAGTTCCTAACATGTACCTCCAGTAGACCGATGCTGAAATCTGTTAACACTCTTTCCCACCTCTATCATGAAATGAGTGTTGAATGCCAAAATCCTGCTAGATAAATATGATCTAAATCCTTTGGTTGAAAATTCATGCACTCCCTCACATGTCTCCACACATCGTCCTCAAGGCCCTTCCATGAAAACCTCTCTCTGATATACTGGTAATTCTGGTAGTACCTAGGATGCCCTACCAAGGGCGTATCCCTCATGATCTCTTCTCTAAGTGTGGGATTCAGAACCAAGTATATTCTACCCATGTAGTATATTATTTCATCCACCACCATATACTTGTCATCCTAAATGTGACCATCCATCAACTCGCAAGAAAACCGATCCTTGGAATATTCTACTAGAAGGTGGGACTTCTAGTCAGTTGAAATCCCCATCAGCCAATCCAATGTGTCACAGATCTCCTCCTGATGTGTCTATACATCATGCATATTGATCACATGTCCACAATGTAAATAATCCATCATGCCAATCTCCTTTTCCATGTCTTGATCGTATCCTAATAAAAAATCAATATCTGGAGAGTACATTGTCCCATGCTTGAATATGCTCTCCATCTTGCCCCATGTCTCATCTAATTGTCTCAAATGATCCTCCCATGTGTTGATGTATATGAGGATATCATCAAAGAACACCAACATAAACCCTTTTAGTTGTGGTGTGAATATGGGGCTCATGAAAAACTGAAAGGTGACAAGTATGTTGGTCAAACCCACTGGCATGGCCAAGAACTCATAGTGCCCATAATGAAAACCAAAATTATTCTGGTTATAACCCAATCAAAGATCAATCTTCGAGGAATATGCTGCTTGATGAAGCTCGTCTATCAACATCTCTCCCCTGGACAATCCAAACTCAATGGTATGCTCAAAGTCCCTGTCAAGAAGTCATTCTAAATGAATCGCCCCACAAATCCAATATTGATGTGTCCATGTCCTCAATATATCCATTCCTACAATAAGTGGGTGCATGTAACTCCCTGATGGCTGGTCCACAATGGATTTTCTTAATTCCCCCATCTACAGTTACAACGTGTGCCGTCAATGGGATCCCCAATAGAAGTGGCTCATGATATTTGTTGGCAGCCAATTCAATTTTTTCTATTGTCCTATAAGCTTCCTACACCTTTGTCTTCTGAACTTCAAATTGCCGTCACATTTTTCTAATAGACGATATTTTCATTTCTTGCGACACTTGCAAATTGGTCTCCATAAAGTTTTCATGACTGTAAGCGTGAAAGCTTCTCCTTTCGAGGTCACCTTTCGATCACTATCCGAACTATCGTCATCTTTTTATCGATATTTTCCATGGCATTTACCTTTGGTTTATCGTTATGTGGCTGAAAGGATTTTTGAATTATGCCTATTTGGACATTCTTACTTTGATTGCATCACTTGATTTTATTAAACTTATGAAGCATTGAGCATATGGGTTTATACTTGATTCTATGAGTTACATAAGGGTGATGATTTATTTTTGTTTTTATATATATGATATGATCCTTATTGTTAATCTTTTTATGACTCTTGGCTTGTAAATTTTATAAATATCGATTAGCATAATGGTTTAAAACTTTGATTTACACAATGTCGCATGGCTAACATTTGGTGTTGGTTGCACGTTGAATATTCATGGTTTGAAAAACTATATGCAATGGCGCGTTGGTATAACACCCACCATTTGATTCTTTGGTTGGCTGAATGATTTGGTTTTGAACTATATTATGATTGATTGAACAGAGGTTGAACTTGGCGGTTGTACTTTACCATAATTATTATGCATGGCGGTGAATAAGTCCACCACCCTCGCATGTGCACATTAATGCTTCCCCTTTGATCGTTCATTGTTGTTAGACCAAATGACTCTGTTCCTGTGCATTGGTAAATTCAACCAAACCCTTACCATATGCTCACACCATGGCCCCTGTCATTCGAGCTGAACCCAATGGCAGCCAGGCTCTGTTGATGTTTGACAGTGCCCGCAGTGACCTCGAGGACAATGGGTGGCTTCCGTTTATACAAAAATTTGAGGGTTTTAACCTCTGCGTAGCTCGACAATTTGCTTTGACATTTGATGGCTGTCAAGCCAAGGTCGGTACGGTTTTGTTTTCTTACACCACCTTCGTTTGCTTATGGTTTTTATGGGTTATTAGCTCAATATGCCCTATTATTTTCATAGAAGCCTGTTTAAAATGTCAAAGAAATACAAGAGGAACCAGGCCTATAGTAGCCTTTTTCATTATGGGTTGGTTAAGATTGTTGTTGTTTGTCATTTGAGTCTACGTAGAGATTGTTGGAGCAATTTCTTGGCTCGGAATGATTTTGAGGATTCGAATCCTCCATAGGTCGACAAACCTATGGTGAGTGAGGACAAGGCTGTACCCCCAGTACCCTACAGCATCCTGCTACCTAAACCCTTGCCCGACTCACCTATTGACCTACCCCAGTCTGTGACTAAGGATGTTGAGACTGTTAAGCCTATGGCTAAAAAGCCTAAGGCCAAACCCACTGTAAATGACAAAGGCAAAAAGAATGCCTATTTGATTTCACGGATGGCAAGAAATAAGCCAAAAACCCTGTCGATCCAAACCCTATCGTGTTGAGTGAGGACTCCAATTCGGAAGTGGAGCGTTTCTTGTCTAGCGAATACCCCTATTCGCAAGGTTTGTGCGCCGAACCCTCATATGACTTTGTGACAAACCTACCCCCATGCCTACAGGACAACCCTAACTACCCAGGCATTAAGATGCCTTGTGAAGCCCCCGGTCATTTATCTAAACCCTCTCCTGCTCTGTATAAATCTACAGTGCCACCCTGTGATCAATGTAGCTTGTGGTTAGAGAGATATTATCTTGATGTTCCAATTCTACAGTCCAGAATTCACTCTTTGGAGGACTAGGTTGCTCTGCTTACCATTCAAAAGGCTAAGCTACAAGCCTCTGATAAGAAACAAAGGACGACTGGCTCCATCGTGTTTAAAAATGTGGAATCAGCTACAACGGTCGTGAATTCTAAGTTGGCATAATTTGAGCAGCCTCACACAGGTATGTTTTGATATCGCTTGTTTATATAACGAATTCGAATTCATTTTTGAATAGCTCTGATTACATCATTGATTTGCTCTGTCACATTGTATGCATTCTATACATAGCTATGCTTTGACTAAATGGAAGTTCGTTTTCCCAATTTAGCTTCGATTGGATTTTCATCGATTTGATTGATCTTGGTGTGGATGCGATTTGTTTGATTTAGCTAAAATGGATGCTCTGCTATCAATTGAAATCGTTGTATGTATTCTAGACTGGAGTTGTTTCTCATATTCAATTTTGAACACAATCGTATTTCGTTTTGCTTTAGTTATAATGTATACGCTATGATTGGCAACTAGTTTGATATGGTTAATTGTTACGGTTTTATGTCCCATATGACCTTCGATCAATAGGAATACAATTCGGATTATTCTCAATATGATCCTATTAAAATACATCCAAATTAATTCATAACGGTTATGTGAAAAACCCAGCCGGTTAATTCGTATTGGTTTACTGTTAGCTCGACCCTGTTATCAGTTGGATTCGTATTTGCGATGGATATTCTGTTTCAATTGGATTTGTGAAACGAGATTGAATTCACAATTTGTTTCTATATTAAATCCAGTCGTGATTTGTTTGGAATTAATGATTTCGTTCAAATCCAATCGAGCTTATTTGCATATTTTACCAGTTATCACTTATGTCAATTCTATCGTGATTGTGGTCAAAGCCGAATCAATCTGGTTATGATTTTGTATGAATTGATTCTCGTACCTGTTTGAATTAATCTACCTGTGGCGTGAACCGTTTAATGCCATTGACAGTTGTAACAATTGTAAAACGATTCTCTTTTGATCTGATTGTATCTCCTGTTTTGGAAAAACACAACGATTGCATATGATTTGCTTCATTGCACTACTTTCGAATTAGATGTGAAACGATTTGTAACACTGTTTGGTTTCGATTCTGTCTACCCGACTATGATGAAAATCAAAACAAAGCATGCTTGTCTCTCTATTTGGTTATTGGATTTTGATCCTATTCGATTTCAATTGGATATGGAACAGTCTTGTTACTGTCCGACCTGATTTTATGGTAAAAGAAAAACATAGTATTCTTACCCCTGTTTTCGATTGAGTCACTTTTGATTCTGTTTATTGTTGAAAGATAAAATCAATTGAATCTTGAATGATTCATGTTAAATGATCATTGGAAGATAATTGGATTTAATTCTTTTAAAAGATTTGATTTGATTCTAATTCTGATCCTGTACGTTATTTTAGACTAGCTACAGAATCAGATGATTCTGTAGCTAAGTCTGTAGGATTAGATTTTTATTGTTTTGCTGCTAAAATATCTTTCTAACTTGTTAATTTTGGTCTATTGCAGATGAATTCAAAATTGCAGTGGATTTGATGAGCAATTAGAGGATATTTGAAATCTTTTGATTTCATTTTAGTTTCCTAGTTTAGTTGATTTTGGGAATATCTTCCCAGATTATGTAAACAGTTTGATATTATCCACAGGGAGGTTTTACCCTGTGGAAAGACTTATATATACCTATTATTTTTGTAATAAGGGCATCCTCATTCATGGGAGAACAAGGATATGGAATTTTAATACAGACTGAGACAGAATTTGATATTCTGCTACAGCTTTAGCTTTTCATTATATCAATGTTTTGTTTTATGTTTTTGTGTATCTATTTTCATTTGGTTAATGACTACTTTAGCTATCTTAATCTTGTGCAAATGATATAATTTAATCCATATAATCCATATCTGATTTCTTCCAGCACTTAAAAAACATAACAGTTGCTTGATTCAGTTTGTGAATGACGGATTTGTCTTCTTCATAAGTTGGATTATTAAGTATAAGTTTTTGCATAACAGGTTTCCCTTATTGCAGAGATTTATGAATCTTATAATTGTTATGATTTTTTATGTCTTGTTTGTCCTGTAAACAACTCAAAGAGCAGTGCAGCTTATTGTTTATGAGAAGCTTCTGGATTAACCGGTGCGAGTTTCCTTCCTCCGACCAGCTTCGAAGTCATCATACACAGGACAAATTTGGAGCGTTTCTAGGCCAGTTTTTCATTTGTTTGTTTAGTACATTTATTAGTAGTTTAGTTTAGATATAAGTTTAGTCAAATATATGTGTGTTTAGTATATTAGATTGTTTAATTTCAGTAAGTTTTACTTCTTATTTATAAAAATAAAAAATTCAACAAAATATCTCTCGCTGTCTAAGGGCAGAAATCAAATGAGTTTTACAGGTTTTATTCAAATCTGCAAGTTGTAGATATTGTATATTTGTTAATAAGTTGTAATTCAATTAGTAATTAGATAATTAATTATTAAAGTTAGTGTAATAGTAATTAGTAGTTTGTATATAGAATAGTTAGAGTAGTTTATATTTATTTTTAGTTTAATTTATTTAGTAGTTTGTTTTAATTAGATTAGTGTATTAGTTTGTTAGTAATAGTTGTTTTATTTATTATTAGTTAGTTTAGTTTCTTGTATTTAGTTTTAATTAGTTTTAATTAGTTAGTTTAGTTTGTTTTATTTAGTTTTAGTTAGATTAGTTTTCTCTTTGGTTTTTCTTAGAACCTTAGAATGGCCAACGGAGCCGTTAAACCCGTCAGGGTGGTTCAATCCAAACAACTTGGGTTATTAAACAACCCCGAACCGGTTCCACTCTCTCAGTTGACGGATGGTCAATTTCGCCTGTCAACAAAGGGTGCTAGAAGGAGGGCGTGAACTTAATTAATGGCACGAGGCAGTTGCAAGACTCCTCCCCCCCTAATATCTCACCTATAGTGACTAGAAGCCATTCACAAGATAATATTCCCCTTCAAACAACAACTACTTCAATCGAAGATCTGCAGATCACAGTTGAGCGAGCAACCCCTAATCCTATAGGTGGTGACATCCAAGAGATTGTCCGCCAGTCTCTTATTAAAACACATAGTGCCTTAGCTCGTCTTAGGCAACCAAACCGTCCGTGGGGTCAACCTCTAGACTTCTCTGATATCAGAGAACAACTAGGTGACACTAACCTCACTGTGAATCCTACAGATCCAATCACAAATCCTACTGCAGGAGGATCTGGGATACCTCCTTCACCACCTCCCTCATCTCCTT
>SNQJ01S0065624.1:8252-23130 GCA_010110895.2 Picea sitchensis
AACCGGATTTGACTCTTGTTCACTTTCATCACTCACATGGGAAGAGGACATGTTGCGAGATGATTTTACACAGTTTATTGTTGAAAAAGACAATGCATTATATTTTATGGATATCAAACATTCTAAGTTTCATACTCGTTCTTTGCTTAGCTCGAATCTTAATGTTGATGCTTCACATTTTGAAATGATCAATCGCATCGAAGGAAACATTCAAACCAATGATCTAATCGATTGCACGAATCCTCCTATGATGAGATTTCCATTGATATATTTGTTTCATCAAAGTCATGGTTTGTATCCCCATTTTTGTGACAGAATCTTAGAGTGGCTTGAAAATTCATATATGAAAAAATTTCATAATAAAGACAAAGTTGTGCTTGCTTTCTTTTTACCTAAGAATCTTGGAAGTAGGCATGACATGTTTCTTTTAGATTCTCCATGTGAAGAAATTTATGAGTACTTAGAGAACTGTCAGAAGGATGGGGCATCTCAGCCTTGGCTGATGGTTATTCCATTTCCTCATAATCCTGACGAGTTTTTCAAAACTACTTGCACTCACCCATGCCATTATGACCCTTATCACGACAATATTGCGCAATGGCTGGAGGATTCGTACAACAAGAATATACAAGGAAATGGTAAGATCATGCTTACTTTGTTTTTAGATGTTGATTATGAAGGTAAGCGTGATATGTTTCTGTCATTTGTTGATATATTACTATTCCTTTTAATAATACTTGATCTTGTTTTCATTGCAGGATTAGAGTTACTTCGATGGCTACATTGGAAACATGACTTCACGTAGTATCCTGATTTGTTTAATAGTTAGGGTAGGTTTAGGAATAGGTTTTCTTTCAGTTTGATTTCTCACTATTTCACTTTGTAATAATGCAGTCATGCATGCAAGTGGGCGCACCACAAGAACCATAATACGGTTGTTGTCAGGGAAGTCCCCTTGATCCTTTTCTCTTTACTCTTAGTTGAACATTTATTTTCAAAAAACGTAGTATCATCATGAAAATATTAAATGGAAAGTAAAGAGATAAATGAATCTGAATCAACCCTGACCCAAGGTACCATGAGTATGACTGCTTTCCCATCATTCAGGATTTTCCTACTTTCTTTCAGCTTCCCAAGGGATTGGTTGCATGAGGTTTTCAGATGCACCTTTTGTGCATATTTGTTTTTTTGTTTTTCTTGTTTGGATTTCTTTGCTTTCTAATTTTTTCTTCGCTGGTGTGTTTTGATTTCTCCCTTATGCTTAGTAGTTTTTTCTTTTGGAAATACACCTACCTGCATCACTGAGATATTCAGACAAAGACGATAGAAAATTTCTTCCCTGAAATAACTTCTGAAAGATTGTACGAACATCAGTGATATATTTCTGAAACTGATATTTATGTTGGAAAATTTTGTTGTTTGAACGAAGTTTACTGATTTCAATCTCTGAGCAAAGGTTGTCATGATCATCTATTATCTTTTTACACTGTCCCTTTTCCGTAAAGGAATGACTCAAAAGATGTCTCCCTATCGTGGAAGTTGTTTTTATAAATAAAACATCTCTGGAACTGAATAAAGGACGATGCTAAAAAATTATGGTGAGGTCTAAAAAATATGTTAAAATATCATGATTTTGAGCGTCACCCCACTCAGCTATATATCTGTAAAAAAAAAAATATATATATATATATATATATATATTAATAAGAGCTGTGGGAAGTGCTTGTAAACCCGCCGGGATGTTGAACAGGTCTGCTGGCAGCCGGTAAATGCATGCATGGCGCCAAGACAACTTCGTCGGGGTGTTGAATAGGCCCGCTGGCAGCGAAGCAATGTCGGGTATATGAAAATTTGAAAAAAATAAGAAACCTCTTTAATGTCCTTTATTCTGATCTAGAACTTCTTAACGGGATACAGATGTCAGAGTGGGTTAAATGGAAACCCTGTCGAGGCTATGGACGCCTGCTGGCAGCAGTGGCCATGCCAACAGTATTGAAGATTTTATCTTTAATATCGTGACTTGCTTATCTTAAGAATGTTATTGGTTTTCATCTTTTAAAAACATCGTTGGAAAAAATGGTAAATGATAATGTTTGTACGATTTTCTGATTGTTGTTTTTGAGTCGAAATTTTTTTTGTTGTTCTAATCTGAATTTTATTTCTTTTGACAGAGATAACTACTTCTACCAGTGCATCGCCATTGTTGGCATCCAATTCAATTTTTCAATTGCCCTATAAGCTTCCTACACCGTTGTCTTCTGAACTTCAAATTATCATCGCATTTTGCAAACAAACGATACTTTCATTCTTTGCGACATTTGCAAATTGGTCTCCATTTAGTTTTCACGACTTTAAGCGTGAAAACTCCTCCATCGTCACTCGAACTGTAATAATCTTGTATTGATATTTTGAATGGCACTTACCTTCGGATTATCATTAAGTGGCTAAGAGATTTTCGAATTGTCCCTATTGCCTATTCTTACTTTAATTGCGCAACTTGATTTTTATTTAATTGGTAAGGCATTGAGCATGTGAATTTATGGGTTATACTTATTTTTATGAATTGCATAGGGGTCATAGTTTACTTTGTTTTATATGATTTGATCCTTATTGTTATAGTTCTTGCCTTGTCGATTTTATGCAAACGATTGTCGCAATGTTTTAAACCTTTGATTAAAATGTTTGATTATGCAATGGCGCATTGGTTAAACATATGGGTTTGATTTCACATTTGAATATTCATGTTTTGAATGGCGCATTGGTATATCGCTTATCGTTTGATTTTTGGGTCGGTTGAATAATATGATTTTAAATATGTTATGATTGTTTCAACAGAGGTTTAATACGCCGGTTGTACTTTGCAATTACTATTTTGCATGGCGGTAAGTGATTCCACCACCCTCGCATGCGCACATTATTGCCTCCCCTTTGATCGTTCATAGTGGTTACACCGAATGACCCTGTGTGCTAGTGTTTTTGACCCAACCCTTACCATGTGCTTGCACCATGGCTCCAGTCGTGAGGGTTGAACCGAATGGTAGCCAAGCTCTATTGATGTTCGACAGTGCTCACAGCGACCTTGAGGAATTTGGGTGGCTCTCGTTCATACAGAAAGTTGATGGTTTTAACCTCGGCGTTGCTCGGAAATTCACATTGACCTTTGATGGTTGTCGAGCCAAGGTTGGGGATGTTCAATTGCAAATTGACGAGAAATTTCTCAGTTTAGCTACGGGTTTACCTATCACTGGGCAGAGATGGTCCAAAAACTGCAAGGTAGAAGAAGTCCCTTGGACTTTGCTCTTTCAGTCGCGTAAGGTTAGCTCCTGTGACAAGGGTTTGCCTGTGACCATGATGAAGCAGCGATGGCATGACTTGCTGATGATAATCAAGCATTTCATCACCTGTGAGGGTCAGTATGGTTTTGTTTTCTTACATTACCTTCGTCTGATTATGGTTTTTATGGGTTTTGAGCTTAATATGACATACTATCTGCATAGAAGCCTGTTCAAAATGTCTAAGAAATATAAAAGGAACCAGGCTGATAGCAGCCTCTTTCACTATGGGCTGGTTAAAATGATTGTTGTTTGTCATTTGGGGTTGCACCGAGACTGTTGGGACGATTTCCTTGCTCGCAATAAATTTGTGGATTTGAATCCTCCACAGGTTGACAAACCTGTGGTGACCGAAGCCAAAGTTATACCCCCGATTCCCTACAGTATCCTATTACCTAAACCCTTACCCGACTCACCTATCGACCTACCCCACTCTGTAACCAAGGATGTCGAATCTGTTAAGCCTGTGGAGAAGAAACCTAAAACCAAACCTGCTGCAAACGACAAAGGAAAAAAGAATGCGCGGCTAATCTCTCGAATGACGAGGAATAAACCGAAGCCCCCTGTTAATCCTGACCCTATCGTATTAAGAGAGGACTCTGATTCAGAGGTTGAACATTTTTTGGCAAGTGAATATCCCTATTCGGAAGGTCTGTGTGACAAACCCTCATACGACTTCGTGTTGAACCTGCCGCCTTGCTTGCAAAACAACCCTGATTACCCTGGCATTAAGCTGCCATATAAAACCCCCGGTGATTCGTCAAAACCCTCTCCTGCTCTACCTCAACCTACAGCGCCACCCTGTGATTAGTGTGGATCGTGGTTGGAAAGGTATTACCTTGATGTGCCAATGCTACAGTCCAAAATTCATTCTTTGGAGGATCAAGTTGCACGGCTTACCAGTCAAAAGGCTGAGCTTCTAACCACTAACAAGAAACAGAGGACAACAGGTTCTATTTTGTTTAAGAATGTGGAGTCAGCTACAGCAGTCGTGAATTCAAAATTGGCATAGCTAGAGAAGCCTCACTGGTATGAATATCACATGTTTATATAACAAACTCATATCTCTGTTTACAGTTTGGATTTGCTCTGTCATACTATATGCATTATGTACATAGTTATGTTTTGATTAATTAAATTCGTTTCCCAGTTTGGCTTTGATTGGATTGTCTTCGATTCGATTGATCGTGGTATGGATTTGATTGTCTCGATTTGGCTTAAATTGGATATGTTGTTGCTAATTGAAGTCATTGTATCTATTATAGACACAAAATGTTTCACATTTCAATTTTGAACACAATCAATGTTTCGATTCGAATTGGTTATAATGTATATATGATTGGTAATGATGGTTAATTGTTATGGTTTTATTTCATATGACTGTCGACCAGCTCAGATACAGTTTGGATTATGTTTAGTATGATTTTGTTTTATATCCACCCAAGTCGTGAATTAATACAAATCGTAATAGTTATATCCAGCTCGTTGATTCGTGTTGGTTTTCTTCACCGTATTATCAGTCCGATCCGTATTGTATTGAATATACTGTTTGAATTCGATTTGAGAAACGAAATTGACTGTATCCAGTCTCACGATATGTCTCTATAATTAAAATCAGTTGTATTTGTTTTAATTATTTGCCCAGTTGATAATTATATCTTCTGTTGATTCTATTAAGATTGCGATCATGATCTTGCCTGTTGCCTGTGCAAGGATCAATCACAAATTTGATTGGGTCGGTGTTGTTAAGCATGGTTTCATTTGAACATAATCGTTACAGTCTTCCTATCTTTACATTTGATTGAACGATATGGATCCGTCATTATAGCCATAACGAATGGTTTATGATTGTGTTGGATTATATTGTATCACATACGATATCACTCATTGTTGATTTCATTTGAATTGAAACAGTCTTGTTATTATTTTGACCCGATTTTATGGCAAAAGAAAAACAGAGTATCCTACCTTTGTTTAAAATTGAATCACTTTTGGTTTTGTTTAAATTGAATGATAAAATCATGTGAGTCATTAGTGATTTGTTTTTAATGTTTATTGGAAGAAAATTGAATTGAATTATTTTAATGAGATTTGATTTGATATTTATTTGATCTTGTGTGTTATTTTAGACTAGCTACAGAATCAGATGATTTTGTAGCTAAGTCTGTAGGATTACATTTTTATTGTTTTGTTATTGAAATACCTTTCTAAATTGATATTTTTGATCTATTGCAGATGAATTCGAAATTACAGTGGATTTGATGAGCAGTTAGGGGATATTTCAAAGATTTCACTTGCATTTTAGTTCCCTAGTTTAGTTGATTTTGGGATTTTTCCAAGATTATGTAAAACAGTTTGATATTATCCACAGGGAGGTTTTACCCTGTGGAGAGACTTATATATACTTATTATTTTTGTAATAAGGTTCATCCTCATTCGTGGGAGAACAAGGATATGGAATTTTAATACAGACTGAGGCGGAATTTGGTGTTTTGTTACAGCTTTAGCTTCTCATGATATCAATATTTTGTTTCATGTTGTGTATATCAATCTGTATTTGGTTAATGATTACTATAGCTATCTTAATCATTTGCAAATGATATAATTCAATCACTGTAATCCATATATGATTTCTTCCAAGCATTTAAAAAACATAGCAATTGCTTAGTTCAGTTTGTGAACGACAAATTTCTCTTCTTCATAAGTTGAATTAGTAAATATAAGTTTTTTCATAACAGGTTTCCCTTATTGCAGAGATTTATAAATCATAAGATTGTTATGATTTTTTGTCTTGTTTGTCCTGTAAACAACTCAAAGAGCAGTGTAGCTTATCGTTTACGAGAAGCTTTTGGGATCAATCCGGTGCGAGTTTCCTTCCTCCGACCAGCTTCAGAGTCATCACACACGGGACAAATTAGGAGCGCTTCCTGGTCAATTAATCTTTTCTTTGTTTTTTTCAGAAGTAGTTTAATTTAGATATAAGTTTAATTAGATTTATATTAGATTGTTTAATTTCAGTAAATATATTAGATCGTTTAATTTCAGTAAGTTTTATTTATTTTTCATAAAAATAAAAAATTAAAAAACATATCTTGTTGTCTTAGGGCAGAAAACACATAAGTTTTACAGGTTTTATTCAAATCTGCAACTTGTAGATAATGTATATTTGTGAATAAGTTGTAATTCAATTGGTAATTAGACAGCTAATTGTTAGAGTTAGTAGAATAGTTAGTAAAATTTTTATTTAGTTATTAGTTGATATAGTAGTTTGTTTTAATTAGATTAGTATATTAGTTTGTTTTTATTGTTAGTTAGTTTAGTTTCTTTTATTTAGTTTTAGTTAGTTTGTTTAGTTAGTTTTAGTTTGTTTTATTAGTTGTAGTTAGATTAGTTTTCTCTTTGGTTTTCTAAAGACCTTAGAGCGGCCAACGAAGCTGTTAAACTCGTCGGGGTGGTTCATTCCAAACGGCTTGGGTTTTTAGACAACCCCGGATCGGTTCCACTCTCTCAATTGACGGACGGACAATTTCGCCCGTCAACACACCCCTGCCACCACTAAGGTGAAAGCTAGACCAACAAGGGTCTTTTGAAGAAACCATGTCGCAAGAAATTGTGCCCGACCAACATCCAGAAGAATCGACCATCTTAGATCTTGGAGCGCAAGCTTTTGGTCTGGTTGAAACTTCCACCACTGATCTTCCGTCACCCACCATCGTACCGATTCATCTTTACGAGTACCAGATAGTGTTGCACGTATAAATGGAAAGAAATGTTGTTACTCCTTCTGGGAATTCTTTAATTCCCACTACGATTGTCACCACGGGAGAGTTTCCACCTCCTAACCCACTGTCATTGGTCCAAGACACCATGGTCTCGACCGCCTCTACATCGCACAGTGGTCCAATCTCTTCTTTGGCGGCGGCGACAACCCTTTTCACACTAAGTGTGACAGGCCCTCCATTCTCATATGGGATGCCTAGTTCAGGAACAAGTCTTGTACTTTCCTACTCCACTTTATAGACTTCAGGTCTGGGGGTAGGGAGCTCTAACGCTCCTATGCAAGGTGACATAGGGGGCACTCCTTCTCCTTTTAATGCTTTCCCTTATGGGGGAGGTCATATACCTCCTTCATCCCCTTCACTCGATGGCTCGCATCAGCAATCCACCGAGCAACCTACACACCATAGTTTATTTGGAGCGAGGAGTCAAGGACCACCTTCGCATAATATACCAGTAGGTTCGACACCATTTTATTTGTTCGGTGCATTTGGTAACAACGCCTTCTCGTCAGCTACTTTCCCATTCGAGGGCAACCCTGGTTTCAGACAATCTATTCCTATGCAGGGTACTATTCCTGCACAACGGGCACACCTAGGAACTTCTTCCACATCACGGCCTTGGAATTCTTGGCAGGGATCCGTTCCCTCGTCCAAAATGTCGATCTGGGGTAATTCTTTTCATAATAAATGGAACCCCAGACAAAGCACTATGCCTATCCCCATGGGATGGACATGGAGAAATCCTTCCCAAATTCCTTCGAATGTAATGCATGCCCAACCATCTATGTCCTATTTCGTAAATCCACCAATGATGTCTCCTCACATGCAAAATCCATATGCTAGCCATGGCCATGGTTTCTACCAGAATCTAGACCAGCAGCCAAACTTTTCCTGGCAACCTGGTGCCAGTCAAACTCCAGGCCCCTTTTTCCCAGGTTATCACCAACAACCCAAACTACCCTTACTAGAAACTTTACATTTGCCTGACTTGACAAGGTTTTTGAATGACCTTATATTTCATGATTCGCGTTGGCCTCCTATGCCGACGAAGTTGCCTTCGGACATCCCAAAGTTCAAAGCCAATCCTAATGAAGATCCAGGAGATCATGTGACTACCTTCCATCTTTGGTGCTCATCTAACTCATTGAAAGATGATTCCGTACAGTTGTGATTGTTTCAACATACTCTCATTGGGAGTGCCGCAAAATGATGCATTGAGCTCGACCGCTCAAGATACTCTTCCTTCAATGAACTAGCGATGGCTTTCCTAATCCATTTCCAGTTGCCTGTGAGATACGACGCTGGCACCGAATTGCTGGTCAATTTCTCGCAAACTAAAGCGGACCATATCTCTGATCACATTCGAGAATGGAGACGTAGAAAGAGTTTAGTTAAGGTACCAATCCCACCAGCATTCCTACTTGAGTGGTTTCTTAAGTCTTTGGTCCCATAGTTGTCCAAAGATGTCGCAACGTCGGGAGTATTTTTCGAAGAAGACGCCATCATGAGAGCTCAACAACTTGAGCTAATCTATTCTCAGTCCGGTTTATTATACGAGATCTTTCTAGATGCACCATGCTCAATACTTGATAAAACCAGATAGAGAGTTGGACCACATGCCGATGGTATTTTCGGTTCAACACAAACAAAGCCCGCTGAGCAACTAACGACTTAGTTGCAACAATTGTCTATACAACACACAAGGTCCAACCAAACTACTGCTTCAGCTGCTCCCCCTACCAAAATGTTGTATGTACTAACTATTATGCAATCGACTAATCCAAAGGCCACCCAGCAACCTGAAGGAAAGAAAAAACAATGAAAGAAGGGTAAGGGGGATAAGAAACCCACTGATAATTCTAGCGGGGGAAATACTGAGAAACAGAAGGTGAGGTATCCATGCAACCTATGCACGGAATACCACCCGACCCACCTTTGTCCCCAGCTTGCAGAGGTCCAAAATTTTGTGACACAACAACAGCCTGTTGTGTTAACCAATCCATTCCAACATGGGCAAAATCTAACACAGGCCTCTACAAGCACAGAAGGGGGCAGCCAAGGACCCTCTTTGCCTGCGAACAACCCCACATTTGCGAATGTTTATATGGTGAAGAGTGATGATTTTATATCGACTAGAGCACATGACTATAGTAAACCAGACACTTCTGAGAAGGGTAAAGAAGTTGAACTCCCATTTATTCCTCTACAGATTGAGAAGCCGTTGGGAGAAACAATGACACACATCCCCAAAGGCACATTTAAAAAATCTTCTCACAGCCCAAACGCAAGGGCCTTCTAGAACTATTCTGTGGTGGAGGATTTATCACAAACCCCTTATGCGATGTTCGCTCTGGAGGTCCTCCAAAGTTTCCCTTCCGAGAGGAAAGTCTTGTTAACCTCTTTAGGATCTAACGAGACTTGTAATCTAGGTACAATCATGTTGAATACAACCGACCTAAAACCTCATCTTCCTTACCACGTAGTGTTTCAGATAGTAGTGGCTTATCCAACGAAAATTTTTACTCGGAATATCTTCCGCACAGTGGTCGATGAGGGAGCCTCGACATGCGTTATGTCATTGGCATGTTGGAATGTCATTGTCCAACCCATTTTGTCTCTGTCACCTACTCTCCTCACTTCTTTCGACGGTCGTTCATTCCGACCACATGGTATCATTCCCTCTTTCCCTGTGTAGTTAGGAGGGAAGACTGTGTGTGTCGAGGTAGAGGTAGTCGATGCTCCCCTCGACTATAACCTCTTGTTAGGAAGGAGTTGGACTTATTCCATGCAAGATGTGGTCACTACATTTTTCTAGGTCTTGTTGTTTCCACATGAGGGTCGGATAGTGACCATCGACCAATTGTCTTTCTCCAAACCTGACCCTTCATTGGGGGCATCCACGGTCCCGATGATCGATAATCCTCAACCAGGTGTAGTCAACATAGGGGTTGGTTTGTGCCCATATTTGATGGGTACCTTCGATTACCTGCCCCCTCAAGGTGATATCAAGTTTATATCCAATCACCATAAGGTTGAGATTCTTCAAGTTTCATCGTTCCACATGACTTACTTCAATGATCCGTGGATACTTCCTTACCCATCGGCCATGATGGATGGGATAGGGCACCCGGGCATGTCCATGCCCTTATCCACAGCTGAAGTAGCATACTATCTAGTCCAGCAAGCTTTAGCCAACACTAATCCAACTCCTGCACAAGAGTTTGATCCACCTCTAGAGCCTATTTGGGCTCAGGGTTCTCTCACTGACACCGATTCATTAGACTTAGTCTTTCCCTCTGATGAAGCTATAATTGAAGCAATGACTAGTCTGGACAAAACCTGGGAAGATCTTCATCACAGATCATACTTCCTCCCAGAGTTAAGAAAAATCGAAGTCGAAGAATTTACCGTGACTATGAAGGGAGATAGGTCTTGTCTTATTAATCCCTTAGCTACACACGAGGTTTATGCTAAGGGTAATATGGAAACTATCACTGAAACCTTACCGATCAATATCTCTCGAAACCATGGCGTCATGGACAATGTCTTCGTCGTAGCATACTGCTCCCCTAAGGAGATACCCCACATCAACCCACAAAGTGTCGATCATGAGCTAACTTTGTTGTTTTTCAAGCTCGCTTTGAGATCCGAAAGCAACATCCGGCGAGACTGCATTTATGATTTTTGATCTTGTCTGGATTAACTGAGAAAAGTAACCTCTACGGGTCTCCTTTTAAGCCATTTTCAAACCCTCTAAACATGAAAATATGGTCGAGCGATCTTGTGGCCTTTCACGCTCGTTAAACTGAAATTTGAAGTCACGTCTATCCGGTGGTAGTTTACCCCTTTTTTGGTTTGGATGGTCAACTGTACAAACAAAGGTATACTCTATGGAACTTTCGTTCTTTAGAAGAGTACCCTCAGGTATAATTTTACCCCTTTTTCGGGCCTGAGGGACTAAACTTACGAAAAAGGAACCCCCTCAGAGTCCATAGTTAAGCTCTTTTCAGACTCCCTAAAATTGAAAAGATCGTCGAGTGACCTTATTCTTTCACACTCATTAAACTGGTCCAGAAGAACATTCCTGATGGAGTCCATAGTTAAGTTTTTTTCAGACTCCTTAAAAATGAAAAAATGGTTGAGTGATCTTGTCTTTATCACACTCATTAAAATGGTTTTGAATAGACGTCTTGTCGGTTCTAGTTTACCCCTTTTTCAAACCGACTAGACTATCTTCGAAAAAGGTACCCCAATGGAGTCTCCTTTTATGTTTTTTCAGACTCTCTAAATATGAAAAACCATCGAGCTTACCTTCTTTGGGCTCGTTAAACGTACATCAAAGGATGTTACCATTGTGTGTTTTGTTAACTGCATTTGCATATCTTATACACCAACCTTGTAACATTTTGCTTCTGTGTTTTAACACCCTTGGCCCCAGGAGGATTTTTCCCGAGTATCATTATTTTGAACATCAGTCTTGTCCTTGTGCCTTGAACTTGTATGTTTTTCACACTCGTTCCTCCATTTTAACGTAACATTCCTTTATTCTTTTTTCCAACATTATTAAAAAAGACAAAAATATCAAATATACCCCAAAAAGAGGAAGGGAAAAGTGTTTTCTTTATTAGCAGCATAATGAGTCGCCCTTGGATAAAGCACATCTGTCTGTTTATTCGTTAAACTATGGGATGTAATACGACCTAGGAAGATGTTCTCACTACATAGAGTTGTGTCCTCCTCCATTTGGTTATTCTTCCAAACATATGGAGAGTTTGTGTTGCCTCCTGCTTCATAAACTTATGATTAATGCCATGCTACCTAAGTCTCATCATTTGTAGTGTTGTTGTCCAAGGGAAGTTTCTACCAAGCTTGAGTCGACCCCTTTGCAATTTCTCTCTTGCCCTCATACTCGACCATCCTGAATGTCCAATCAAGTCCTTGTTCGAAATCAATGAAGCCTTCAGCCTGATAATCAAGATTATCTAGTCCATGACCGATGAGTCATCGAAGACCTCTGGGTAGTGAAGTCGTACACTCATATTACACTCCTACCTTGTGTTTTGAATATTTTAAAGTTGTTTCTCGAGCTCTGAAGATCTCATCTCCAGCCATCAGGCCGTATCAACTTCTAGAAGATGGATACTCTATATGTATATCTTTTTGATTTCGAGATGTAGCTCCATTGTGTATTGTTCGTGGCTACACTTTATATAGTTATTTGACATGTATCTACAATGTATTTGATTGGTAGCCATGATTCTATTTTATCCTGAGCATGGGTATGCCCGCCTCAGTGAGACATTTGTTATTTTGCAGACGGTGCCTCCCAGTTCCTAGTCCCTGGGCTCACTTGTTCGGCACATCAGTAAAGATTGGTAATGTATTTCGGCCATCAGATGCTCTTCTGACCTCACACATTAGGGAGCATTTGTTATAACCCTATTTTTCACCATACATGCTTACCTGGCATCAATCCATCTCAGATCCCTTCTTTGTCAAATCACTATTGAACAACTCTTTAAAAAACATCTTTTATAAAGGCCCACACGCCCTACTCCATTACTGCACGTGTGCACATGCTAGCTGACCTAGAACAACCCACGTGGACCGACAAAAGCAAGAAAAAAGGAAAGTTGTCGACAGAACATACAACTTTTGGTGAGTTAACTGAAACTCCCGGCCATGCATGGCCGAGGGTTCGTCCAAATACCTAGCTTCTTCTAGACTATAAAAGAAGGGTTAGGGGTCCCATTTGGAAGAGGATAAATAGAGTAAAGAATCTCTGCCCAATTGCACATTCCCATTGTCCCAACCCTTTAGCCATCCTTGTGCAAGAATAGATACAAAGCAAAGAAGTTGGAGGACATTCAAAGAGGATCCCAGGATCAAGATTCGTGGAGTAGTGGCCGGTCTTGACATTGTAAGTTGATTCATTAAAGTTAATAACAAAGAAATGATTTTCCCATCCCACTATATGAGTTCTTCATAGTTCAGTAAATATATGTTTGAATCTCTAACCCATTAGTCTGTAGGTAAAATGCATGTGTAGTTTGTTGCTTTTTTTGTACGCATTTCAATCTTAAGAGGATAGATGCCAACAAGTGATCAAGAATGAAGAAGGATCGACATCGAACATCCGGAACAAGTTATGTTGGTCTAACCATGTATTTTCTGAAAATAAATGGGGATTAGGTCTGGGGACGAAGGTAGAAAGTAGGTTTCTTTCAGTCATATCTGCATGCATAATATAACCCTATTTTCTAGTCCGTAGAGGGATTTCCCACCACAACACCTGGATTGCAGCATGAGTAAGCCTGATACCCATTAGTTTATGTCACGATTTGTTTATAAAAAGGGTGATCGACTGGAAGAAAACTCGGTACAATATTGTTTTAACTCAGAATCCTGGACTAAGGCTATGCATGGACAGGTGAGGTCTTAATTTAAGTTCAGATAGTAAGTTGTAATAAGGGTGAGTAGGAGGAAGACTTTTGTAAGAAAGTGCAAAGGTCTGCTTTGAGAATTAAGCTTCCAACAGCCCAAAGAGGAAGAATTTAAACACAAGAACTTCTTGTACTCAAATCACAAGAACATTAAAAGAAATCATAAGAGCGTTACCATAAAACATTTATATAACACTGTCACAATGCTTCATGTGACTCAGTCAATCATGAACTCTTTCAACATTAGATGGAAACCAGATGGAATACGAAGTTGACTATCATTAAACAAGAAGTTTCACATACAGATACATAACTAGGGAAAACCAGTGCTTCATCAAAACTTTACAACAGGGAGCTTAGCTCTACCAACGATACCAACAAAAATGGAAAAAATTCCTACATATACTCAGACTGGATCCGATTTTCTGGGACACGATCATTTCATGAGATTAATGCTTGATGTTGAGGAGCTTCTCTGTCAGGCTATGCATGCAGACATTGGGAAAACTACCCATGCAGTCTTCTGATGGACGTGATCTTTGTCAGAAAGGAATGACAATCATCTATGCGCTTGTCTTTTCCCGGCCTTCTATTTATGGAAGGAGACGACGTTCAACCACCGTCAACTACCTTAATAACTGTTTTCTTGGGATCAGGAAAGGCTTGGTCAACTCTACGCCTAAACTATCGTGGTGGCTTCTCATTGGCTTCTTCTGCGTTGCACTGCTGCGAGGGGACCTAGAAAGTGGATGTGGACAAGGATTTGGCGGGGACGAGGATAACACGGGGCACACGATGCAAAGTGGTGAATGAGGAAATGGCCAAGAAGTGGAAATTTAACATGCTCGGTATGGAGATGAGATAGGGAGAGGCCAAGTGGACGAATGTAGAATAGGAAAGGCGGTCGGGAAAATAAGAGTGGTAGAACCTGTGGGCTCTGAGGTGTGAGCCAGGTGGAGGAGAGACGAGATTGACTAGGAGGAGCATGTCACTAGGACAGAGTGACTTGGAGGAGGAAGAACATATTTCAAAAGATAAGAGGGATGAAGAGGGAGGATATGATGCGGGGGAAATATGTGGGGAAGAACACCTGGCGGGAGGTGACAAGTGGGAGCCACAAGGGGGCTATGGCCCAGGGTTAGTGGAGGGCAGGTGTGTTGGTGTGGAAGGTGAGAAGGGAGTGGGATATGTGACAAGGAGAGGAGAGATATGGAGGGGAGGACACATGTCAGCGAGAGGTGAAAGTGATAAGCGAAAAGGGAATTGGTAAGAGGTTTAAAGGGGTCCACACAAAACCACTTCATTCCGGACCCCCCCCCCTATT
>SNQJ01S0065624.1:23292-39313 GCA_010110895.2 Picea sitchensis
AAGGGGGGTCTGGAATTGGATCCTGTTCGTAGATTTGGGTGCGCAGATCCTAGCCTCCCAGATCTGTGCACGTCTTATCACAATGTGCCCTTATGTTGTCTATGTATTGGATGACTGAGATGACTTTGACAGAAAAAAGAGTGCTACCTCCAGCTTTAGCTCGCTTGATGTGACCTGACGCTAGGGACATGGGCCCAACCCCCTGGGACCTTAACCGTTCGCACTTTGGGGTTTCCTAATGCAATGGAAGAGAGATCCCTTGTCTCTTGAAATCCCAATTCTTGAAACTGCAATGGTGTTTAATCACGTGCCACATGTCCCTTGGATGGGCGGCTTAGATTACTTCGGCACTTACACTTTGACTATCCCGAAAGGCCCCTGTCCCCCCTTTTTAGGCCTCAGCTTTCCACAGAACCCTAGGCTATGACCATGGTCCAGGATCTCGGGGCATCGCATTTCACGTTTTGGGGTTTTGAAACCCAAGGGAGAACTGTGTCCTCCCAACTTGCGATCCCCGAAATGCCGACTAGCTACCACCTGTCCCCATAGGATCGGACGACCCAGATCATTCTCGTGACTTTGGCCATAAGGGATGAGACCAGGTGCTAATACTCATGCAACTGCATGGCTCCGACTTACCTGGTGACTGCCGATCTTCTCCTGATGAAAAATCCTCGCCGTTGAAAACCAAAATGCCCACCTGCAAGCATTTTAAGCCCGAAATGATACTTTTTGAGATTTGTGCTTGGGCACTCATGGTTGCGGCCCTTGAATAAAATGCATTTGATGGTTTTTTAATCCCCATTTCATTGCATTTTACAATAAGGGCTTGAATTCAGAGAAAAACTCCCCCTTTACAAGAATTGGTGATAACATTAGGCTCCATGGGGGACGACATACTCCTTGCGGGCTGTCGAGTACTCTTTTGCAGCTTTAGTGCCTTGTTGTTGGGATATGGAGTCCCTTATTGAAACTGAAAACAAACAGAAAAACAATATTTACAAAATCAGAGGAGCCGTCTAAGGCTCAAACAAAACATTTCTTCAGGAAATGCTCATTCATAGGGCCATTAAAAACTTCCTCTCCCTCCAAATCATGAAACCCGAAATTATTATTCAAAAACACTTCAGAGATTTTGAAGGGCCCAATCCAGAGGGCTTTAAACTTGTTGTGTTTGACTCTGTCATGCTTGGGTGCATCCCACTTAAACACCAGATCTCCCAGCTCGAATTCCTCTTTTCCGACCTTCTTGTCAAAGGCCTTCTTAATCTTCTATTGATGACTGTGATCTATGACCATTACCTACTCTCTGGTCTACTGCGCTTCCACCAGTTGATGAATTCTTCTAACCATATGGTCTGGCTCTCCTTCATAATCTTGAAAGAATTTCGCTACAAGTAAAGACAGCTGAGAGGGAAAAACAACTTATGTCCCATAAACAAGTTGACAAGGGGAGGTGCCTAGGGACCTCTTTGTTGTCACTCGATCAGCCCACAGAGCAAATTTGAGTTTTGAGTCCCGGACCTTCTTATTGTCTTCCAACAATATTTTAATAAGCTTGATCAAACTTTTGTTAGAGGAATCTACCAGTCCATTTCCTTGAGGATATTAGGGAGTGGAATGAATCAATGAAATCTCAAACTACTCACAGAACCTAACTAGAGGCTCAGACTTGAAATACGCAGCATTATCAATGACAATTTTGTTGGGGCAGCCAAACCTTGCTATGATATCCTCCAGGAAGCTGATGATAAATTTGTGTGAAGCACTCTTGGTGGGGATAGCTTCTATCCACTTGGTAAAATAGTTTGTTGCAGTCAGGATACATCTATGTTGGTCACTTTAGGGAGGATGAATTTCTCCAATGAAGTCCAACCCCCATTGTTGAAAGGGTGTTGAAGCTACTACAGGATTTAGTGGCAGATATTTGAGTTGTTTATTTCTTGAGAACCTTTGGCATTTGATGCAGGCTCTAACTTCTCTGCAAACATCAGTGAATAAGGTGGGCCAGTAGTACCTAGCTCTGAGAATTTTGTAGGCTGTGGTCTTCCAAAAATGGTGTCCCCCATAGAGGCTGCTATGGAAATCAAACATAACTCTTTGGGCCTCCTGTACGTTCATAAATATTAGAAGCAATCCCAGAGGGTCTTTCCAATATAAAACCTGGTCAATAAGGAAATACCTAACTTCCTTGAGATTCAAATATCTTGCCTTTCTTTTCCCCATTCCATCAGGGGGTCTTAACTCCTACAGGAAATATATAACATCTTTATACCAGGTGCATTCTGACAATGGAGGGTTTCCTTCAGACAACTCAACCTGTTGAATTTCTGAGCAAGTGTTGATGAAGTTAACCCCCAACTCTTTACAATTAGATTCAACCAACAGCTTGGCTAAACCTTTCCCTTTAACCAACTTGGTGGGATTTATTTCCAGGTCAAACTCAAGGATCTTGACAACTTGCTTCTTTTCCCATCTATGTCAGGTTGAATGAGAATGTCCTTCACAGAAGTTGAAGGAACATGTGCAATGATTTTTGAATGTAAAACATAGACTATGAATGCTTTAAGGGCCTTGACCAAGGCATAGGCTTGCTTATTCATGATTTCATATTTGACCTCTACATCTCTTAATGCCCTGCTGAAAAATGAAATGGGCTACTCCAACCCTTTAGCATTCTTCTGTAATAAAACAGTTGCTACTGTATCAAATGAAGAAAAGGAGAAAATCATAAAGTCCTTGGAATAATCAAGATTGATCAACACAGTTGCCTCAGTCAATGCTTGTTTGATTTGGTTAAAATATTCTCTAGGCTCAGTAGTCCATTTTACTTCATTTCCCTTCCTGAGCATGGCGATGATATTCTTTACTAATTCGGCAAAGTTTGAAACGAACCTTCTCAGAAAATTAATTTTGCCCGGGAAAGACTGGACCTCTTTATTGGATCTGGGAAGTGATAGGGTCTGAATTGCCTCCACCCTGATGAGATCAATTCTTACTCCCTTTGTTGATACTATATGGCCTAACAACTTCCCCTCCTTCATAGAAAACAAAGATTTATTGGGGTTTAAGGAAAGACCAAACCTTCTACATTTCAAGAAAACCTTCCTCAAGTGACAACAGTGCTCTTTATCAGATCTAGAGAAGACAGTGATGTCATCCAGATAGATCACCACAAACTGATATTTCTCCCCAATGAAGGTTATGTATGTGGCTCTCTGAAATGTTTCTCCTGCATTCATCAATCCAAAAGGCATTTTGGCATACATGAATGTGCCCCAAGGAGTGGTGAAGGCTATTTTTTCTCTATCCTTAGGAAAGACTGATATCTAATTGTAGCCAAAAAAGCCATCAATCATGGATATCCTGGATGCACCAGTTACCCTCTGTAATATGTGTTCCATCTTAGGTAGGGGGTAATTGTCCTTTCTTGAGCTTCTGTTCAGGTTCCTAAAATCAACACAAAGTCTTATTTCTCCACTCTTCTTTCTTACTGGCACCAGATTAGCCACCCACTTAGAATATCTCAGAGGGACTATGATTTTATCACCCAACAGCTTCTTTACTTCTTTCTCCATGACAGACAACAACATCATATTAATCTATCTTAGCTTCTATCTGAATGGCTTAGCCTCTTCTTTCAGTGGGATCTTATGCTCAATGACATTTGTGTCATATGTCTTGAGTTCTTCATAGGTCCAGGAAAACAAATCAGCAAATTCTTTTAATAACTCAACATACTCAGCTCTCTGCTCCCTTGATAGGCTGCTTGACAACTTGACGAATTTAGAATCCTCCTCTGTGCCAATATTGTACTTCGTTACATCAACATCCTCATTTTAAACCTTACCCTTTACTTCCACATCATTCCCATCGAACAATCTTTCTAAAGGAACTAGTCCCTTTGGAATGTGATTGCTAGGCAACTAAACAATATGGTGATTAGCAATTTTATTTAAAAAAACCTCAAGGTGAGGGTCACCTTTAGGATCAGGATCCTGATCAATGTGCAATGCAGAGAACTCATCAATAGACTCAAGAAATTTTTTGATTTCAATATCATCCTCAAATACCTTCCAATGCTTGATATTGTCCGGTACAGAAGGCCTATATCTTATCTCAACATCATATTTGATATTAGGTGGCAGAGGGATCCTAAACTAGCTAGCTGAGACAGCTAAGGAATCGACCAAAGTATTTTCCTCTCTTGGAATAAAAGAAATGTTGAAAGATGAGAAGAAATTATCAATTAGGTCCCATGCCTCATTTTTGTAATTTCTGAGTCGAGGATGTTTAGCCCGATAAGCATTTATGACCTATTGGATTATCAACGCAGCATCTCTGAACACTGCTACCTCTTCAATTCCCATTTCTTTTGCAGCCCTTAAACCTAAAACAAGAGCTTCATATTCTGCCACATTATTGGTAGTTTCAAACTCTAGCTTGTATGACAGGAATATGGTTTCCTGACAAGGTGACACAAAAATCACTCCAGCACCAACACCTTCACTAGAAGAGGCTCCGTTGAAGAACATCTTCCAGACAAAGGTAGTTGGAGGAGGTATTTCATGATAAGAAATGGGTTGCTCCAGCCCTTCAACATTCTTCTGTAATAAAATAGTTTCTACTTGGCCTCTTGAAGTTGCCTTTGTTATCAGTATTTTGGGGATTTCTATATATGGGCTTCCCTTCTAATTCCCACCTTTCCATCCTAGCCGAAAGTGATTGCAGCAACTTAGTTATTTCGTTCATCTGGGGGAGAAAGGCGGAGGAACCGGATGTGGAGGTTTCGAGTCTCTTCCTAGGTATGTCTCTGTTAGTCTTATTCCTGAGTCGGTCAATAGCCAATATATTCGACTCAACTTCCACAACTTAGTCCTGCATGTGAGCCAAGGAAGTGGCTCGTCTTTCCCTCAACAAAAGGCAGAAATCAGGGTCAAAATCACTGGCATACGTAATTTTGGTTGAAGCTTCAGAGGGCTTTATCTCAGCAGGGATCTTATTGTACATTTTATTGAACCTCTTGGAGAAGTCAGTGACAAACTCTCCTTCCTTTCTCTTCAATGCCCCAAACTCTGTCATGTAATACATGAAGTCTTTCTTATCTCCCCACTGTCTCAAGAAGGTATTATCCAAAGCCTCTATCCCATCGATAGATCCAGGGGGCAGGGCCTTAAACCATTTCCTAGCTTCACCTTCAAGGCTATGAACAAAAATCCTCATCCATACGTTTGCATGCATGATGACATGATGCTCCACAAAACCATAAAAGGATTCAAGGTGTTCTTTTGTAGTTATGTCCCCTTTGTCTGTAAAACTAGGTAGCTTCTTAAGGTAGCCATCTGTTGGAAGGGCATTGAGAGGTTGAGGTAACACAAGGGGAGCATACCTAGAAACTATAATGGCCTCCATCCTAGTCATGGGGGGATTTTCTCCTGCCATAGGAATGTTAGGTGGAGGAGAACTAGGAGGAGTTGGTGTTCGACCAAAAGAGACTGTAGGGCTTAAGGGAGCAAATATTGGTGTGGGTACAGTAGTAGCAACAGTAATAGAAGGAGGGGTGTTAAAGCCTGGTGTTGCGCCTCTTTCATCACCTTGGTGAGAAAAATAGAGGTTCTTGCAAGATCAGTTGGGTCTGCTGAGCAGGACAGCTGCAAGGAAAAGAGTTAGGGAAAGAAAATAAAAAGTACAATTAAGAATTAAACTAAGAGATGCAATAAAAACTAAATTCATGAGCATAGTGACATAGAAACAAAAAGAACCATAAGACCCATGTCACCAATGTTGAGGTTGATCTATTAGTGAAACAAAGCACCAAGAAGAAAGGGGACTATGAGTCCCTTCTTCCTCCAAGGGAGGGCTCTTGGACCCCCACTAGCTAGNACCCCCACTAGCTAGCTCTTCTTACAACAAAGAAAAAATGGAAAATGATGATGAAAGAACTCTTTACAAATCCACTCAATAGGTGAGATGGATTGTCCAATGCAATGGTGGAAATATGCTCTTGACAAGGATGGAGTCCTCAAGAGAATAGAGGCATCATAACATAACTTTGAATTCCTTGAAAAAATGAGGTACATCCATGGCTATTTATAGCATTCCTTTGGGTTATTGATTAACTGCTTTGTAGTGTGAAAAGAGGCCAATTAGGGCATTCCTAGGTCTTTGACCAGCCCACCAGTCGGATCCAGTCCAGATTTTAGGGTCAAATCATCTTGGGAGCTGAACCATAAGTGGGTGGGAGGCCGACCACTCTCATAAATGCGTCGTTTAGAAGGTGCGTGGATTTTTGCGATAACAATCGTGCATCGTGCGCATGTGCGCACGCGCTCAATGTCTGCGTAGCACTCTTCAATTTTTCACTACTTTGTATAGTTTTTGACCTTTTTTGAATGATTTGGTATTAATTATGGTCCATGGATGACTTCATCATTGTTTGACGATGTTGAGTTCTTGTAATCATGTGCGGACGAAATTTCAGTCATAACAGATGCCCCCTGATGGATGAGGTTAGGAACATACGTATAGCTGAAATACATCAATGTTTCTTCTACTGAGAATGTTGTTGTAAGAGAGAGAAATAGTGGGATCGTCCAGAGTGATCCTTTGGAGGGAAAAAGGAACTGGTAGGACCCGACCTTCCATGAGGTGTGTAAAATAAAAAACTGTGTACAAATGAGGCGGGCATGCCCCATTCTCGTGTCATGTAACTCCGAAAAAAGATGACTGAAGTGTTGGTGTAGACAACTGCAACTCCCTCAGGGGCGGTCGTCATAAAGGCAGAAGAAAATTCTGCAAATGAACATATTCTAAATAGTAGGCAGTGATCGCGGTAATAAATATCACCGATTATGTGGGCATTGATAGCCCCACCCAATTCAGACGTCTTCGGAAAATGAAAGAACTAACTGCAATAGTCGCAAAGTAAGACCCATTGTAACATGAGAAAGTGTTGGCATTGAATGTTATGGGGGTCAACGACAGCAGGGAGCAATGGTGTTTCACCCTGTGTTGTCTGAGATCTCTCATTGAGTGGATAATGAGAATCAAGATACTATCGCCCTTCTGGAAAACTGTGTTGATGTCGACAAAAAGGGGGGCACGACTCCTAGAAGCAAATGGCTTTGTGAAATATACTAGGTGAGATGAGGAAGTGGAGGAGGCACATGGACGAAGTCAAGATGTGGGAAGACTCAAGACTTCCGTTGGTTGGAGAATGTGTGAGATAAAAAGTGGCCGCAACCGTTCAACGAGGTCGAGTGTCAGGGGGACGACAAGACCGGGGATAAGTTGTGCTAGAGGTGGGACAAGGTGAACAAATTTAGAGGGCAGAGGTAAGTGGCTTGTGGGGTACTCTGAAGATATGGATGATGCCGGCAAGGGGAGATGATAAGTAGTGCTCCAACCAAGGGTGACATGGGTTGCGGTTGGCCAAAAGAGTGAAGCAGGTTGCCAAAGGGGATGACAAAAAGGTAATGTAACGACTCGAAATAAAGGCGTTTGTACAATAAATAATGAATAATTAGGGAGAAGTTTACAAATACATAAATGGGTGCCCCAGTGTGATATGGGTGGCCCATGTAGGGCATAATTGGCTCGGAAAACTGATGAAGGGTGGGGGCCTCGTTGGTGAGTTTCTGTATGAGGTAGGTGAAATGAAGGGAGATTTGCAGATGGATAAACTGATTGTGGATGAAATGTAGGGTTCATGATAATGTGGAGGTGCAATCAAAAAATAGAACCATAAAGAGATAATCTGGGAGTCTGTGTGGGAAAGCTAGAAAAATGAAGAGGAGTATGCGGTTGATTCGCGACATGATGAAAGACTATCGGGACTCCCATCCCTAAAGGTTTTTGAAACAACAGCATGAGTGTTAGAAGTGCCAAAAGGTGCTATGAATGGGACAACTCATGTGGGTAAGAATGCTATCAGGTGACAGTACCGAAGATGCAAATGGAGGTGTGGGTACTGCAGAGACGGGAATGGGGATCCTAGAGGCAAATGTCAAAGGGTGTGACTGGAGATGTAAGTGCGATACAGAGGGAAAGACTATATGCCAGTGCTGAGTATATACCTGAAGGGATTGTGTCGATGTATGTTGATCAAGTACCTGCACACATGAAAACCAAATACCCAACGTGAACAATATCTGAAGAGAATCGAAGATATGAGCATGTATTTGATAAGAGTGAATATGTGCATGCGTACCTGACCAGGGTATGAAAAATGGTGCCCTGGGGGCTCAGGATGAAAAGAGACCCAGGGACTACTGTGATGTAGATGATGGGATGTTGATCCTGTGGCTGAAGACAGATTGAGAAATGGACACCGTGGGCTCCTGGAATGGTGAGTGGAAGTTTGGCAAAAAGGCCTATATATAGTTGTAGGGCCCACATTGCCACTTCATTTGTACCTGCTACGATAATGACTGGACGAGCAGTTTTCAGAGGAGATTTGGAGATTCGAGGAGGACGAGGCATTCGATTGGTGATTAGTGAGCTTCAGGTGAGTGGTCTAATCATCCTGCATAGAAATAGAATTTCATTTTTTGGGCAGGGGCTGTACAGAGGGCCGTACAGAGGGATTTTGTGGATGTGGGCCCCACGTGCGCAGGTGATCCGAAAGTAGGTGCACACATGTGCGTGCTTTCCCACCGGATAGACGCGCATGGGGGCGTTGGTGAGGGGGTTAAAGGCGCGCACTATGTGCGCACCTGTCAGCTGTACAAATGCGCATTTGTGCGCGGCTGTGGCGTGGATAGGCATGCACCAGTGCGCGCCTGTGTAGGTAACAGGCGCGCCTAAGAGCGTGCATGTGCAGCTAAAAGGTGCGCATACATGCACGCCTATGTAGTGAACAGGCATGCATGTGTGCGCTCCTCTGGGTTGAAATAGCCGTGCCTTAGAGGCAAGGTTGACGGGTGTAAAATTGATCTTTGTGGTCTCGTGGGATGATATAAGACTCCTTGTTGTGGCTGCAGGTGGAAAATTTGCACGATGCCAGTGGGTTGGCGAGAGGGAGATTGGTCCCAACTATGAGACGTCGTGGCTATTGAGGAGCCAGGTGTGCAAGCGACTTTGGCAGCCTGTGGGTTGCTAAAGTTCTTTGAGTGCCCGTTGATATGGGCGCAAGAGTATCTCCTGCAGTTCCTGATCCAGATGTGGAGTCTGGAGCTGCATTGCTTCCTTGTGCGAGGAGAGAAGATCCCCTTCACTGCAGTGTAGGATGTGTACTTCTTGACTGGGCTCCCATTTCGGGGTGTTCCCCTACCGGTGGAGCCGGTGCTACCGAGGGATCTGGCCCTAGCAACCGTTGGCCGGAGATACTATTCAGGTTAGAACTTTATGTCTGGGACGGTTGTGAGCATTGGGTCGATAGATGCCCTGATGCATCGTTGTATAGCAGTGATGATGGTGAGAGTATATGGGTCACTGGTGACCCAGCGGATCAGTGGGGGCCAGCTAATGGTCATGGAGAGAGTATTGGCTAGTGAGAATTTCACCTGGGGGCTGACGCTGCATGCCAGGATGGTAGGGAAGCTGGACCACTGTCGGTCCATGGATACGGGGGAGTTTGCCTTCGGGTCTATCCTGGTGGCTTGGTTTCTGGAGAGGGTGTCGACGTTGCGCCCTAGGATTTTATTGGGTGCGCCTAGGGTGAGAGAGCTGCGACTGAGGTGGTGGTCAACTATGTTGCTACACCATGGTGGTGGCGAGGGTGGCCACTTCTTCACTGCAGAGGTGGCACAGGTCTGGTGGCAGATGCAGCAGGTGATACTACGTAACCCTTATGTCGGGGTTGACTTCCAGGATGATCCGGACATGGTGCTACCTCCAGGGGAGGTGTTTGACCACCGAGGTATGTTGATTTGATGATGTTGATACGTATGTTTTTGTGTTTTTTGAGATAGCATGCCTTATGTATATGATATAGGTGTTGATACTATCTGTTGTTTGTTTGCATGTGCAGATGTGGCACCTCGCGGGTGCGAGGTGGAGTTGCAGAGGGCACCGGAGAGACCGTCGCGGGGAGAGAGACGTCGGCATGAGGATGCCACGGTGCGACCAGTTGAGCCAGAGAGGGCAGCGAGGAGGCACAGGTTTGATGACCCTAGTGTTGGGCCATCTCACGCTCCTCTGGCGGCTACCGGAGCATATTTTGAGGACATACATCATCGTCTGGGGACGGTACTATAGGAGGTGCCTGAGGGAAGATGGTCTCGCATCTAGGATGAGGCTTTCCTGGAGTAGTGTGTGGGGGTGTCACCACCATGGCGGGCCATAGTACAACGGGCAGCAGTGACTGCTGCGATGATGACCGGATGACTGTCGTTGGGGTAGGAGGGGCCGGTCAGGGGTGGACCACCAACACCTGGGGTAGGTGGTGGTGGGCCGCCACCACCTGAGGGAGGAGCAGGCGGTGGTGCTCTAGAGGCACCGTGAGTGGTGCTCTGATGTATTTGGTGTATATATATTTTTTGTATATAGGTTGGTGAGCCCATTTTGTACCAAGGTGCTGCATTGGCCTGCGGATACTTGTATTTTTTGTATGTAAACATTCAGATGGCACTGTGGACCTTTATATATACATGACTATACATGTTTGAGACCTATGTGGTGTTTACATGTTTTTGGTTAATGTTTTGATGATGTCTATTCTATATATATGATGTGACAGGTTTTTTGATATGTTTATGTATGTGTAGAGGTAGCTTGATGTGATATATGCCAATCTAACACAATATTAGCTAGGTTATCTGTAATTTGATTCAATTGCCTTGGAATATGTGTAAATGTAATGGAATCAAAAAGTCAAGATAAAATCCTAACCTACAGGTATTTGCGAAAGAGGCAAGGATCACGGACGCGATACACATTGTTGAGCTGGAGTACAACTAGTTGAGAGTCAAGGAAGATGCTAAGGTGACGAATACAATGATGTTGGGCATCGGCCAGGAGGCCAATGATGGCAGTGTATTCAGCTTGGTTGTTGGTTGCTGAACCCAAACATATGTCGCTTGAATGGAGCATTTCATGTGAGGGGGTGTAGAGGTCCCAAGCAACCGAAACAAGATTTTGTGTCCAACGGCTGGCGCCGTCAGCATAACCGATGTGGTAGGCTGGTGGAGGAAGCATCTGTCAATAGCACAAAGGATAGTTTAGACGTGAGGGAGGGAAAAAAGATTAAAAATGCTATAAAAGAGAATAACCTAAAGTAGAATGACTACGTTTAAGCGTAAAATTTCTTGAGATACAACCCATTGACGGGTTCTTTGAGAGAGAGGCCTTCAGGAGAGGCCAGGATATATGTGCCTTTGGTGAGGCA
This sequence comes from Picea sitchensis, assembly GCA_010110895.2. Taxonomy (NCBI): domain Eukaryota; kingdom Viridiplantae; phylum Streptophyta; class Pinopsida; order Pinales; family Pinaceae; genus Picea; species Picea sitchensis. The sequence goes on from SNQJ01S0065624.1 coordinate 34,619, forward strand.
ATGTTGAATGATGTATGGGCCATGCCAGAGTGACTCGAATTTTCCATGGCCAAAGGTATCATGAGCGATATCATAAGCCAGGACGAGGTCGCCTTCGTGAAATGAGCGAAGGTTGACATGACGATTAAAGGTAGCCTTGGATCATTTTTTAGTTGCCTCGTTGTTCTGTAAGGAAGATCGACGATCTTCCTCTAGAGACTCTAAGTTCAGCAAGCGCTGCTCCATTGGAGCAGTGTCGGGTAATAGCTCAATTGCGGTGCGTAAGGTGGGAATTTCGCACTCGATGGGAAGAGTGGCCTCAACCCCATGGACTAAATGAAATGGTGTGAAACTAGTAGTTGTTTTCACAGCCGTTCGGTAAGCCCATAGCACAGAAAATAACATATGATTCCAATTGGTTTTATGTTTATTAACCGTGCGCTATAACATGGTCTTGAGGACTTTGTTAACTGCTTCGACCTGTCCATTAGACTAAGGGTAATATGGTGAGGCAAACTCGTGAGAGAATCCTAACGGAGATGAGAGTTCGATGAAGATCTCATTCTCGAAGTGTTTGCCATGATCGGAAACGAGTTGGAGGGGTACTCCAAAGTGGGATATGATGTGGTTAAAGAAAAAATGCGTTGTAGTGTTAGCGGTGTTGTTGAAAATGGGCATAGCCTCTACCCATTTGGTGAAGTAATCAACGACGACAACGATGTATTTGTGACCATTGTTGGAGGGGGGATTACAAGTCATGAAGTCGATGCCCCATTTACAAAAAGGGCCAGCTGTAATGACAGGGTGAAGAAGAGCAGGGGGAGCTCGGGATTTATTGGCGTAGAGTTGACATTGCTCACATCGTTTCACGGCATGAATGCAATCATGAAACAAGGTAGGTCAAAAGTAATCGGCTCGGATAATATTTTGAGCAGTGGATATGCCTGAAAGATGGACCCCACATGCATCATTGTGGCAGTCGTTTAAGACTCTATCAGCCTCGTCAATAGTCAGGCATCGACAAAGAATGGTGTCGACGCCCCACCGTTATAGGATGTCTCCGATGAGGAGGTAGTAGGGGGCCTCATGGCGAATACGATGACGATCATCTCGTGAAAGGTGGTTACCAAACTTTTGAGTGCGGAGATAGATGAGGAGGTCGCCGTACCAAGGATCATCCAAAGTGATGTAAAAGAGATGTTCGTCAGGAAAGTTAGTGTTGACGGGGGCCCTAGTGGTGTCAGAGGGGAGGGTCGTGACAATTTCAATGAGAACGAGGGCCTTCTTACTCTTAGGTGTTGAGAACTCGAGGTCGTGCTCATGAAGGATAATGATCCATTGAGCAAATTTTTCGTTAACTTGCTGACGACTGAGCAGGTACTGCATAGGGTTGGAATCTACAACGACCTTTGTTGTGTGAAGTAGAATGTAATGTCGTAGTTTCTGGACTGGGAGGACGACTGCAAAAGCAAGTTTCTCTTCATGTTTATACTTCAAGGGTGGCCCTGAGAGGTTTTTACTAACGTAATAAATGACATGCTCACGATTGTCATCACCTAATTGGACGAGAACGCTAGCTACTGATACAACTGATGCTGATACGTAGAGGATATAGTCGCGATTATAGTCAGGTGCACTAATTAAAAGTGTGTTCGAGAGGGTGATTTTAAGATCGTCAAATGACTATTGGGCATAAGCGTCCCAGTGAAAAGGGATGTCGTGATGTAGTAAGCGAAGGAAACCGTGTGCACGTATGGCGTAGTCTGGGACAAAGCATCTAAGAAAGTTAGATTTGCCCTGTAGACTCTGAAATTGGCGTAAATTTTGGGGAGGTGGAATTTCGGTGATAGCTTGGACTTTGAGGGGGTCCACGGTAATACCGCTTTGGGAAAAAATAAAGCCGAGGAGGCACCCTGTGGTGACACAGAACACACACTTGAGAGGATTCAAGCGGATGTTGTACTGACGACACCATTGAAAGATGATTCATAATTCATCAAGATGTTGGGTGTGTTTCTTGGATCGAGTTGTGAGGTCGTCCAAGTAGGCGAGGATGATATGAGCCAGATCATGAAAGATGTATGTCATAGCGCGCTAGAAATTTGCGCCAGCATTCTTTAAGCCAAAAGGCATGACACGATATGCAAAAGGACCCCAAGGGGTAGTAAATGTGGTTTTATACTGATCGGCGGGGTGAATTTGAATTTGATTATAACCAGAGAATCCATCCATAAAGGAGAGAGCCTCATGGCCAGCACAGTCGTCGATAATTTGATCGATGAAAGGTGTTGGAAAGTTGTCTTTGGGACATGCGTGATTGAGATCGCGAAAGTCTGTACAAACGTGGATAGTGCTCTGTTTTTTGTTAATGAGTACAGGGTTGGAAACCCATGAGGTATATGCGATCGGGTAAATGAACCCGGTAGCGCGTAACTTGTCAATTTCGGCTTTGATAGCCACGGCTTTGGATGGGTGTAGTGGTCGTTTTTTTTGGCGAACTGGTGTAATGTCGGGCTAGGTGTCGATGCGATTTTCAACAATAGAGGGATCGAGGCCAGGAATTTTCGTGTATGACCAGGTGAAAATATCCCTATATTCCTAGAAGAGGGCTTTATATGCGGTGATTTCCTGAGGAGTGCAAGCAGCTCCAATGGTGATTTCTTCAACGATGCCATTTTTAATGGAAATGTCGATTTTAATGGTTGGGGAAATGTTGGCCATATTGCCTTCTACAAAAGCATCAGGGGTAGGAATGGGATTTTTGAACCAGTCGATAGGCCCTGATGGGATAAAATCCTTGGTTTTGACCGCGTAAATGGGGTTTTGTTTAAGAGGCATGGAGGCTTCCTGTGGAAAGAAGAGCGCGCAATGGTGTAGTGCATCCCAGGGAGAGTCTGGGTGGTTTAACTCTTCGAGTATTTCTTCTTCGCATTGGAAGTGACGGGAATACAAGGGGTCATGAGGAGTGATCTCAGTGACGGTGTTTGTGTGGTTTCCCCCTGGCGAAGAAGCAGGGGGAACAATGTTAGGAGATGGTAAGGGTTCAATCGACATAAACCATATATTGAAGTACTGAGGGGTACCCGTGGTGGTTGGGTGTAGAATGTCTGTAGGGGAATAAGCGAGAGAGTTGGGGGGCTTGGGGGGTGAATCATCAGATACTTCATCTAAGAACCATGGAGGCATTGGGAGGGCCTCAGTTTTGGGAGAAATGACATGAAAATCTGCTAGTGACGGGGTAATGTCAATTATTGTCTCTACGGGTCGTTGAAGCAGGGTCAATTGACGTTGCCTGTATTCAAGGATCATAAGACACTGGTATGTAAAATGAACTAATGAATCATAGAGAGAGAAAGGGTGTCTCATACATTCATTGACTGAAGTGGTGACATAATGGATGTCAGTGATATTGGTTGAGGAGGATGCAACAGGACTGGGGTTGCTCTGGAAGTTCTGGCATACTGCGGCTAATGTCTGTCGAAAGCATGGTAGTGCTGGGAAATGGTGGGTATAATGGCCATACTCTGAACATATAGCACAAGCATATTTGGTCTGCAATCCTTTACTACTGGAAGGGGGGGTGGTAGTGGTGGGACTAGCTGTAGTGGCGAGTGTTGGGGGAGTTGGATTGAGTGGAATCAAATTTCGTAACTCTGGTAGAGATGGGCAGTTGTTGGTTTGGTGTCCCTCTTTCTCACATAGTGCACAAGGTGGTGGGATGCATGGAGGAAGTGGAGTTGTGGGCTCCTTCTTATTTCTCCTACCCCCAGCTGTAGCAGGGAGGTTAGTGAGTGGGGGTGTGGTTGGAGTAAGAATGGGAATCTTCATGGGGATTCCTTATTTTTGGGGTGGAAGGGATGGTTGAGGGACCATCTCTAGTGGGTGTAAATACCAAACTTGGATTGCTAACACCATATTAGGTAGTGTGAGCGTTGTGGCTACCTGAAAATATTCGATACCTGGTGGAGGGTAAAATAAGGGAATTTGAGTGATGGCTTGGGGAACTGTCTCCCAAACTGGAATATGTCCTTGGGGAGAGGTGGACTCGTGGACTCACGGGGTCGATGAGTGTGCAGGAGGCTCTTGAGGAGGGGGTTTTGTGATGAGTGGGGCGTCAGATATGATAGAAGCCTCTGTAGGAGGAAGGGTATCCTCTGTGTGAGTTCCGTTAGATGATATGACGCACACTTGATTGGTAGGATGAAGGAGTGGTGGTGCTCCATGGTATGTTCCTAACAAGGATGGATCTTTAAACATCCCAGGACCCATCTCGACAAGTGGATATGCATCGTGGCTTGTGTGGATGAGAGGAAGAATGTTATCGATGTTGGCAGAAGGGTTAGACTCATAATGTGAGACTTGATCAATAGTAACGATCTTCCCATTGTGAGGGAACATCATTGTCTGAAATACGGAAGATGCCACTGCCTTCATAGCGTACACGTAGCTATGACCGAAAAATATATTATAATCAAGAGTGGCGTCGATAACTTCGATATCGATGAGAATAATATTTCCCCTGAGTTTGACGGGGACATTTTGGAAGAGCCCTTCAGGAGACGATGGTCGTCCGTCATAAGTGTGTAATGTGATGGAAAAGGGTATGTGTTAAGCCCTAATATTGGCTCATTACCCCTTAATTGGGGCATATTAGATCAGTAATGTTATTTTATTTATGTCGGCTTTAGGCCATTAGTTGTAATTTAGATTAGTAAT
>SNQJ01S0065626.1:27625-40395 GCA_010110895.2 Picea sitchensis
GAGGGTTTCCCAGGATAAATGCTGTGTCTCTTGTGGATGTGTATTTCTCAGTGATCTTGTTCTTATGTTGCTCTTATCTATTGAAATGCAAAGAACTATAATAATGGCATAAACATTAACATTAACTTAGCATGATATCATAAGGGACTGAACTTTTAATTTTAATCAAGCGTTTTTGAATCTTCTCAATTTGCTTCCACTATAAGTCAGATGTATTGCTGGCCCACACTTCACAACCATAGAGAACCACCGGGATCACTAAAAGCCCAAAGAAAGTTTGCATAGTCTTCCAATCCCATAGCTTTGCCTCTTTGCACCTATTTTGGAAAGCATAGAACACTTTCCAACCTTCGAAAGTTCTTTTCTTTTTGCAGCCTTCCCAACTTAGATTTTTGTTGAAGTCAATTCCGAGGTATTTGTAATCTACTACTTCTTCAAGAGTGTTGCCTTCAAAGTAGAACTNAACTTATGCTGATTATGTTTTCTTTTGCTAGAGAAAACTACCACTTTCGTCTTGCTAGTATCGACTTGCATCCCCACTGTACTACAAAAGTGCTCAAGGGAAACTAAGTGTTCTTGCAGCCCAAGAGCAGATTTAGCAATCATAATAAGGTCATCTGCATACAAAAGAAGCCTTATCACAAACTCGCCCAAAAGAGCACCATCACCCTCCTGAAAGTTTAACCACTCTTCAAGTTTGTCTATATATAAACAAAAAAGGGTAGGGGACAATGGGCACCCTTGCTTGACCTCGATATCACTCCTAAAACTTTCGGAGATACTAGCTGACGTTCTGATTTTGACTTTAACCTCCTCATATAGCCTATGGACAACTGCTTTAAGATGCATAGGAACCCCAAGTTCATCCATTCTATGCCAAAGCTTATTTCTAGGGACCGTGTCAAAAGATTTTTTGAAATCGACAAAACAACAGAAGGCTTCCTCTTTTTTCTCCCACACTTTTTCAATGATGTGCCTTAGAGTTATACTGTGATCAATCGTTGAGTGTTTAGGTTTGAAACCTGCTTGCCCTTTGGTGCACTTATCTCCTTCTTCCACCCACTTGCTGATTCTATTTTCTAGCATACTTCTGAATAATTTTACAAACAAGGGATTTATCATTATGGTCCTATAGTTGGAGGGATTGTTGACATCCCCACTCTTGAAAAGCGATATTGCTAGGCTCGTTGTCCAATCTGTAGGGAATCCCTGTTGAATGATGCTGTTGAAAATTTTCATAATGTGAGGTGCAAGAGTTTTTGAACCCCATTTTAGATATTCTGCTTGGAGTTCAACTAAATCTTTTGCTTTTCCAACACCCAAATTTTTGATACCACTTCAATCTCTTGCACGATGAAGAGCTTAGTAGTAGTGTTGACCAAGGGAGGGGGGTCAACCTTAGGATCTTGCTCAAAAGTTGCTTTGCATACTCGAACCATTGATAAGATGTGATATTATTTTCAAGATATGATGTATTTGACCAACCAAGCAAGATAAATATGAATGTTGTCGCAGAGACACCACTCTATAATTGATAGTCTTTGTAAATTTGTGAGCATATGTCAAAACACAAAGCAAATACACATAGATTACAAGTCAAGGAAAACCAGATTAAAGAAAACGTAATGCACTCAACCAGATTCTCTCATGGGTTCATTCACTATTTATGGAGTCGATCAAGAATTTATAAATGCCCAACAAACGATTTGGAGTGTATGTTTCCGTTGTATATTTTAATGAGATCGTACCAATGGTTTGGGCATAGTTTGACAAAAGGTAGAATTGGATTGAACTTTTATTACAAACTTCAAACTCTAAGATCCATTCATGGAACACCAACAAAAAAAATACAACACCAATCCTATAGATTCAGGGATTGGGCTCAAATATCTCAAAAAGAACAATACGAAGTGGACGACCCAAGATCCGGATTTCATAACCAACAAATGAGAGAAAGGATAGCACACATCTAGGGTTTCAGTGAAACACGACAAAACATTGTCTCGCAAATACTAGCTCGTGGTAAACTTACTCAATTCAAAATAGTCAAAGGAAGTAGTTCCATCGGTTTGAAAGGTTGAACTATTCAGAACGGAGTTCACTTCAAACTTCAAAGAGTGATGAAGATGTATGACTTTGCCATTTTAGGTTATTGTTGACATGCGCGTGCACAGTATTTTCGAGGGGTAAGACAACAAACAGATTATGGGGTATATTGCGTAGTGATCTTTCTTGGACTAAGTAAGTGCCCCTCAGATTTGATTTTCAAAACCTTGTAAAATCTAATAGTGGATAGACGAGGACAAAATTTTGCACAAATAAGTCAAGGATTTGAAGCCATTCGATAGTTAAGAGGTCGATTTGATAAGGGGCACCCTCCAAAAATCTTTAGATAAGATTTTTTGAAATGTTGCAAGTTTAGATTGGATTGTAGATTTGCTAAAACAAAATGATGATAACACTGTATATTGGAACAAATTGGACCTGCAGTCACAATTTCCAAGTCTAGGGTTTGTAGAAAAATAAACAATAAAGCACACAAACCCCTGATGGTGAAAATAATGTAGATCTTAAAATCGGCCGACATAAATTTTTTTGGTGAAAGATCTATAATGAAGCTAAAAAAAAAAATAGATTTGATGGAATTTTTTTTAGGGGTTTTGAATGGAAACTATGGAAGTGCCATGTTTATCCATTGGGCGATGGAGTCTTTCTAGATTTGGTGAAAATCCTTCCTTTGAAAAATTTGTTGGAGACCCTCACACCAGCTGGTGAGCATGAGGATGATCCAGGCTACAACAAGTCTATTGAAAGGTTCATGAGGAGGGAAAGATCATTATTGAATCAAACCAAATGGATTGTTAGAAATTTTTGATTAAATTTCACGTGTAAATGCTAAGTTCCACACATCTGCCTTTAAATTATGAAATCTAAATAAAAATAAATGAGGGACAAAATATGTTATAGACCATACCTTGTCCAATCAAACTTACAAGCAACCCTTAATCAAGAAAATAACAATGCTCTTATCGTCACTAAAACATATGAAATTATTCACCAAATAAAAAAAAACTTACACCACAATGCTTGGGAAAAAAAAACTTCCTTTATTCTCCAATCCAATCCCCCTTAACAAATGAGAGGCCTTCCCCTTTTATAGATGAAGAGGAAGCCCTAAACCATTTACAAAAACCATGGGTAAAATCATTGAACCATGAGCAAAATAATATTTAAATGTTCTCTTACAATAAATAATGAATTTCTCCCTTGATGTGGTCAAATCTTAATAAAATAGTGTTTTTCTTTTCCTTGACAAGGTCAATCACCATAAAATAATGTTTTTCATGATGCACCCCCTTTAGGAAAGGGTCAAAGTGGTCAAATGAGCTCAACATCTTTCTCCATTAATGAAATAAATCACATGCCAAGATGGAATTCACCAATGACCATTCCACTTAAGTTGAGATATTAAACATGTGCTCAAATAGAAAGGGGGTGCTCCATGTGTCCAATGGGTCCAATAACACTCCAATGTGTAATATCTACCTAGGATGATGGGTTTAGCCCCTTAGAAAATCACTAATTCATAGCTCCAAGTGACAATTTCCTAGTAAACATAATATTTTAATTTAATTTGAATACTTGCCTAAGTTTTACCTAGGGAAACAATGTTAATAGTTTTAAATAATCCCACTCCTAAGGAAAACCCATATTTCCTAAGTTTTTTTTAGGTGGACGATAGAAAATTAGTGAGATTAGTGATGAAAGGGAAAGGGGGAAATGTTCATGTGATGACCCTCATAGTCGTAGACATGCATAGGTCAATCTTTTAGCTGCTTTGTCTCTAGCTATATTTTAGTTAGACATTCTTTTCATATTACCCTTCTAGAGGGAGCCTTACTACTTCGGTTTGCACACACTTCCCCTTTCTTTTCTTTTCATTATTTTTTCTAAGTCCTTTTGCTTTAGATAGGCATTTTGCTCTTAGGACTCTGAAAGGGGGGGGGACCATAGTGAAGTAGTTTGTACTCTATTTGCTTTGCTCTTCACCACTTTAGCCTTTGCAGCGTTATTTGATTTAAGCTTTCTTGATTTTGACTTTTCCTTTTGACCTTTGAGTAGTCATACATGACAGGATGCAACTATTCTTATTGCAGATGGAAACGGGTTATCTTAGAAAAGGGGCATACTTCTAACCAAAAACATGTTTCCCATGGTAACACGATGCAAGCCAGAAAACTTGTATGCTATGACATCCTAGTCCACTGTTGTAAGGTAACCCAACTTCATGACATGCCATGAGGTTATATCATTATATCTAAACAAATATTACGTATGGAGTATCTATGGAGTGATGTGGATCACCAAGGAGTGAAGTAAGCACATCATGGTTCATTTTTTGTCTTCTGACATCATGTCGCAATTTGAAGAATGGAAAGGAATTGAGTCTAGAATTGATTAGAGATGATTGAAAGCTTGTGTAGGCATGTGCATGATACTGCTGTAAGGGTATCCAAAGGTTGCTACCCTTGAGAGGGTAATAGGGCCTTTGAAGTCTTTATTGGCAGTAATAATGGAATCCCACATACGTTGGTAATAAGGTGAGTGGGCAACATAGAAGGGGATATCTGCATCATACCACCATCTAGCTATATGTATTCACAAGGTTGGTAATAAGGTGAGTGGGCAACATTGAAGGTGATATCTGCATCATACTACCATCTAGCTATGTATTCATAAGCAACTTCTTTGTATTGCTTCTTCCAATGATCATCTAAAGTGGGTCGAGTTTGACTTGGTTGAGATTGAGAGGCATTGACATTGGCAAAGGTGAGGGAAGCTGTAGTAAAATAACTTTGAATGTTCTTCTTCTTTTTAGGACGCTTTTCATGAGAGGGAGGAACATAACAAAGAGGGTCCCTGACATTGGTAGAGAGGATAGAGGAAGATCCTTCAAAATCAAAACTAGGATTTGCTCCGGATCCCTCATCATGGCAAGTTGTCTCTTCCCCCCTATTTCAACATCTATCTCTTTCTGCCTAGCCGTGTCTTCTTCAAATTTTTCAAATTGATTTTGCAATTCCAATCTAATCTGTCCAATCTCTTTTGTTGGTGCTTCATTGATTCAAATTGGATCCTCGCCAAAAAAAATCTTTGTAAACTTTGTTATAAGCATTTAATTGTTTTTTTTGGCAAAGTTCATGTTAAAATTAAGCAGCTGCAAGAACCATTCTTCGGGAGGATGGAAAAGACCCTAGCTGAGATCTAGGGCCCCCAGTGCACTCCTGGGGTTCTTGGTCTGGGACCAAGCAGTTAGAGCCATGGCAAAAGACCCTAGTGAGGGCCTCCAGTGTATTGCTGGGGTTCTTGGTCAAGGACCAAGAGTTTGACGATGTAAGTCCCTAGATGTGTTCTAGGGCCCTTGGATGTGTTCCAGGGAATCCTTGCTTGGTGCTTGGATTAATCCTTGGTTGTGTACCTTGGTGGATAAGACCCTAGTGGTGATCTAGGGCCCCTAGATGTGTTCTGGGTATCCTGGTGTGGGACCAGGCAGTTCTTGGTCAAGGACCAAGCAGTTTAATGATATATGTCCCTAGATGTGTTCTAGGGCCCCTGGATGTGTTCCAGGGAATCCTTGCTCGAGATGCTTGGATTGATCCTTGGTTGTGTACTTTGGTGGATAAGACCCTAGTGGTGATCTAGAGCCCACAGATGTGTTCTGAGTATCTTAGAAGTGCAGGACCGGTAGGTTCTTAGTTAGAAATTACCAAGGAATGAGGCGATGTGATCTTCTTCTCTCCGGGATGGTCCATGAGACCTAAGAGAGGCGATTAAGAAGAAGGACATGATCACATCGGTGACATTCCTCTTATGCTAGGATGATAAAAGTATAAGTTATCATGAGACTTATGTGGACATCTTTCCATTGAAGAAGACCCCTTGACTTTGTCTTATTGCCTACCCTTGCTTGGGCCATGTCCTTCTTAATGTCAATTGTGGTGTTGGTCTTTTCTAGTCCCTTTGACTTGTTGACTTTCCTAGTGTATTTTATAATTAAAATATTAATTATTTTTATTGGAGTTTTAATTAACCCTAAAAGGTAGGGTTAATTTAATTAACCTTAACCCATTCCTAAACTATAAAAAAAACCTCACCCCTCATTCTCTCCATATATTGTTCCTCCCACACTCCCTAGTGGTGATCTAGGGCCCCTAGATGTGTTCTGGGGTATCTTGGTCTGGGACCAGGCAGTTCTTGGTTAAGTACCAAGACAAGACGATGTGTGATCTTCTTCTCTCCCGGGATGGTCCATGAGACCTAGGAGCAGTTAAGAAGAAGGATATGATCACATCAGTGACATTCCTCTTATGCTAGGATGATAAAAGCTTATAAGTTATCATGAGACTTATGTGGACATCTTTCCATTGAAGAAGACCCCCTTGACTTTGTCTTATTGCCTACCCTTGCTTGGGCCATGTCCTTCTTAATGTCAATTGTGGTGTTGGTCTTTTCTAGTCACTTTGACTTGTTGACTTTCTAATTAATATTTTTATAATTAAAATATTAATTATTTTATTTGGGTTTTAATTAACCCTAAAAGGTAGGGTTAATTTATTTAACCCTAAACCCATTCCTAAACTATAAAAAAAACCTCACCCCTCATTCTCTCCATATATTGTTCCTCCCACACTTCTCTTGGTTTGATTTTGCTGCGGCTACTCTTGTTTAGTTTTGATTTTTGGGTGCGACCTCCTTGGAGTATCTTTCTCTTGCTTTTTTAAGGTGCGACCCCTTTGGCATATTTGTCTTGTGTTGGTGTAGGGTATGTCTACCCTGGTTTTTGGTCTCCTCTTGCTGTGTTAAGGTGATACGACCCTCTCCTCTTGTTGTTCATGTGCTGCGACCTCCTCCTCCCTCTTCTCCAGCCTGCTGCTGATCCTCCTTAGGCTGCTGCTGGTCTCTCTTTGACTGCTGCTGGTGTCTTTTATGTGTGTTGTTGTCACCTAGTTATTTCCAGCCTCTAGGGCCTGATAAGACAACCCTAAGACTGCTACCCTAAGCTGCCTATTTGTTGTAGCAGTCCTATATCCTTTGGACAGTTTTTGTTTGGGCTGTTAGGGGTTTTCTTTCGGCCTCTAATTTGGTCATTGGGGTATTTATATCGGCCCTACTTGATGTTTAGTAGGCTGATTGGTTTTTGAGATCTACCTAGCTCTTTTTGGCAAAACTGTCCACATAGATCATGAGGAGATCTACCCTTGAGGGTTTGATCCATGACCATTATTAGTTTTTTCTGAGCATACAGAAAAGTGGACAATAGCAAGCACTTCAGGTAAATTTGTTCTTTGTTTTGGCTAAGGTAATGTTCAGATTTTGTTTTTGCTAATAATCAGATTTGTTCTTTGTTTAAGTTATTGTTCAGAATGTTTCCTGTTTTGCTAATGATCAGATTTGTTCATGTTCAGATTTAGTTAAGAATTGTGTTCTTTAATGTTCAGATCCATTGTATTATTTCTATGAGTGATCTACTTCAGAAATTTTGATTTGATTGCTGATCTATATCTGCTGTAGTGAATAAATTTAAAAGAATATTTCTGTTCTGGTTTTCCCTTGAATTTCTAACATGGTATCAGAGCTTAGGGTGTGAAAAGAGCTCAATTGTGGCAGACTTTTGAGCCTGCGTAGATCCACACCTAAGGGCTTGTTTATTCAGATCAATAGTAAGTTGTTTTATCATCCTTTGATAGATCTAAATGGTGAATAACATTATATCTTTGTCTATGCTAGATATCTTGAGCTAATTCACCAAATAATGAAAGATGGAAACTTAACTTGAGATAAATATTTTGAATTTTCGTAACTTGATTGAAGTTTCACATATCTCATATCGTTCTATCAATAAAACATCATAAACTCTTTAAGGTATCGATTCGATGCATTTAGAGGTCAAATGATCTACTCAAGATTATTGGAATTTCACAATAACTTGTTGGTCAATGGAATTTCTGGGTAAGAACAATTTGTGTGTAGATTATAGAATCTTGTCTTACTAAACTTTGAGAAATAGTTGCTTGGGCAAACTAGATTATGATGCCTCTGTAGATACTGCATTTATGAATGGTAAAATGTTTCCAGTAACTTGTGCTCAAGACTGTTTCCTCAAACCTGCATTAGAAAGAAATCTAAATCCAATTAACATTAAGCTTTGGATTACAAGAGGTTTGATTTCTGTCTTAAGGTTTGGCTTAAATCTGTGGGTAACAAATTCTGAGTTTATATTCACTAACACTGTTAAGAAGTGCTTGTTGATCTACTTCCATGTTATTTGGTGTCAAATACTAACTCACATTGATCTGGATCTTCTAAGCATCAATGGCTCGGTAGATATTAGAAATTGAATTTGACCATATGGCATGGATAATGAACTTATCCACACTCAATGATAAACTACATTTTCAAGCTTAATCTAACTCTGTCAAGCTTCCACTTGCTATCTCTTGAAATATGATCATATGACAACATTTTTACTTTTTCCTCTGACATCATTAAAGTAATTTGAATGGTTAACATTGTGTCTCCACACAACTTCTGGAAACTATTAACATAAACTGTGTTCATGTCTAGCTTTTCCCTTTTCGAGTTTTATTTAGATTGTGTTCTTGAAGAGTAACTTGTTTTTAGTAACTTCAAGTGGGTATCTTGATGATTTCTAGTTCTGATGCGCATGATGTAACACAAAGATGTACCATTGAGATCATAATTAATCTTTCAGTAATTTAAATTAGACAGGTAGCTATATCCAGTAATAAAAAAAAAGTTGACTCCCACAAGTATGATGATCTTTGCCGAGCTTCTGGGATTAAGAGGGAGTTGACAGTGCCTTACAATTCCCAGCTGAATGGGTTTGCAGAAAGAAAGAACAAGACAAGTTGTGAGGCAGCTAGAACTATGATCAGGATCTTCCGTTGTCCTTTTGGGCCAAAGCTGCAAGTACTGCAGTCTATATTCAGAACAGGTGTCCTCATAAAGCCCTAGAAGAGAAAACTCCAGAAGAAGTCTTCATTGGTAAGAAGCCTTCAGTTGACCATTTGAGAAACTTTGGTATTGCTGTCTACATTCATGTACCAAAAGAAAAGAGGACTAAGTTAGAGTCCTCTGGAAAGAAAGACACTTTTGTGGGATACAATGAGACCTCAAAAGCATATAGAATCTATGTACTAGGGCAAAATTTCATTGAGGTCAGTAGAGATGTGAACTTCCACGAGGAAGCAACGTTTCGTCATTTTGGAGAACTTCCATGTGATACAGAGGAGCAGGAAGCCCATCTCCAGAACCTTCAGATGCACCACTTTCAGATGAGCAGAGGGAGGAGGCCAGAGAGCCTTCAGTGGATCCCATAAGGGATTCTATTGAGTTTCCCTTAGAGAAACCTCCTGTCAAAAGGAAGCCAACTTGGTGCTATGAAATTTTAAAGGAAGCAAAAAAACATGCAACACCTATAGGTACATTCAGAGAAAGCAAGAAACCAGATAAATACTCAGGTCTGATAGCTCAGTTGAATCTTGTGATTGACTCAGTTGAATCAGGTTTGATAGCTCACTTTTGAAGAGGCTGCCAAACATAAAATGTGGAAGGATGCCATGATAGAAGAGTACGAGTCAATATTGAAGAATGATGTATGGGAAGTGGTCCCAAGACCTCAAGGCAAATCAATAGTAACCTCTAAATGGATTTACAAAATAAAACATGTAACAGATGGCAGTGTTGAAAAATTCAAAGCTAGAGTTGTGGCTCGTGGTTTCTCTTAGAAAGAAAGAATTGATTATGATGAGATCTTTGCTCCTATTGCCAGGTATACCTCTATCAGAATCATCATCTCTCTTGCTTCATTTTTTGATTGGAAACTTCACCAAATGGATTTTAAGACTGCCTTATTTAATGGTAAAGTTGAGCAAGAGGTTTATATCGAACAACACTGTGGGTTTCATGATCCATGGGAAAGAATCCCATGTCTGCAAACTCAAGAAAGTCTTGTATGGATTGAAACAAGCTCCGAGAGCTTGGTATGGAAGAATTGACAATTTTCTTCAGAGTCTTGGATTCTCCAAGAGTATAGCAGATCCTAATCTTCATATAAAGATTGTGAAGAATCATCATGCTATCTTGGTTTTATATGTGGATGATTTATTCCTTACTGGAGAGGAGCATCTAAATAGCTCAGACTAAGAAGGAGTTATCAACAAAATTTGAAATGAAGGACTTGGGTCTTATGCATTACTTTCTTGGCTTAGAGGTGCAAACCTAGTGAGATCTTTCTCTCACAAAGTAGGTATGCAGTTGATGTGGTTCACAGATTTGGGATGCTGGACTCTAAGTCCATGACCACACCTATGATTTCTAACCTGAAGAAATTACATGATCAAGCCACAGGTTCAGATTTAGAAGACCCTACTGTACATCGTCAGATTATTGGGTCCTTGATGTATCTAGTACATACCAGACCGAACATTTGTTACGCAGTAAATGCCCTCAACTAGTTCATGTGTTAACCAAAACATATTCATATGGTTGCTGTTAAGCATATTCTCAGATATGTCCAAGGGACTATAGCCTATAGGCTTAGATACATTTCTAGTGGAGGTGTAATGCTTCATGGATATACAAATTCTAATTGGATGGGATGTATAGTGGACCGGAAGAGTACTTCCGGATATTATTTCAGTTTGGGTTCAACTATGATCTCCTGGTCCAGTAGGAAGTAGGGCTCCATAGCCCAAAGCACTGAAGAGGCATAATACATTGCTGCTAGTGCTGCTAGTAGAGAAGCAGTGTGGTTCAGAAAGGTACTCTCAGATTTGTTCAGTGCTGAGTTGGAACCGACAATAATTCACTGTGATAACCAGAACTGTGTAAAGCTCTCCGTGATTCCTGTGTTATCATGACATAACGAAGCACATTGAGATGAGATATCACTATGTTCGAGACATAGTGCAGAAGAACATTCTCAATATTCAGTATATTCCAACGACAGAACAGACTGTAGATATTTTGACCAAGCCTCTGTCGTTGACAAAGTTTGTGTACTTTCGAGACAAGCTTGGTGTTGCTGAGAATGCCTATCTTGCTGAGAATGCCTCTCTTGCTGAGAGGGAGTGTTAAAATTAAGCAACTGCATGAGCCATTCTCCGGGAGGATGGAAAAGACCCTAGCTAAGATCTAGGGCCCCCAGTGCACTCCTGGGGTTCTTGGTCTGGGACCAAGTAGTTAGAGCCACGACAAAAGACCCTAGTGAGGGCCCCCAATGTATTGCTGGGGTTCTTGGTCAAGGAACAAACAGTTTGATGATGTAAGTCCCTAGATGTCTTCTAGGGCCCCTGGATGTGTTCCAGGGAATCCTTGCTCGGTGCTTGGATTGATCTTTGGTTGTGTACCTTGGTGGATAAGACCCTAGTGGTGATCTAGGGCCCCCAGATGTGTTTTGGGGTATCCTGGTCTGGGACCAGGCAGTTCTTGGTCAAGGACCAAGCAGTTTGATGATATAAGTCCCTAGATGTGTTCTAGGGCCCTTGGATGTGTTCCAGGGAATCCTTGCTCATGCTTGGATTGATCCTTGGTTGTGTACCTTGGTGGATAAGACCCTAGTGGTGATCTAGGGCCCCCAGATGTGTTATGGAGTATCCTGGTTTGGGACCAGGTAGTTCTTGGTTAAGTACCAAGACGAGACGATGTGTGATCTTCTTCTCTCCCGGGATGGTCCATGAGACCTAGGAGTAGTTAAGAAGAAGGACATGATCACATCAGTGACATTTTGCTTATGCTGGGATGATAAAAGCTTATTAGTTATCATGAGACTTGTGTGGACATCTTGCCATTGAAGAAGACCCCCTTGACTTTGTCTTGTTGCCTACCCTTGCTTGGGCCATGTCCTTCTTAATGTCTATTGTGGTGTTGGTCTTTTCTAGTCACTTTGACTTGTTGACTTTCTAATTAATATTTTATAATTAAAATATTAATTATTTTATTTGGGTTTTAATTAACCCTAAAAGGTAGGGTTAATTTATTTAACCCTAAATCCATTCCTAAACTATAAAAATAAGCTCGCCCCTCACTCTCTCCATATATTGTTCCTCCCACACTTCTCTTGGTCTGATTTTGCTGCGGCTACTCTTGTTTGGTTTTGATTTTTGGGTGCGACCTCCTTGGAGTATCTTTCTCTTGCTGTTTTAAGGTGCGACCCCTTTGGAGTATTTGTCTTGTGCCGGTGTAGGGTACGACTGCCTTGGTTTTTGGTCTCCTCTTGTTGTGTTAAGGTGATACGACCCTCTCCTTTTGCTGTTCATGTGCCGCAACCTCCTTCGCCCTCTTCTGCAACCTGTCGCTGATCCTCCTTAGGCTGCCGCTGGTCTCTCCTTGACTGCTGCTGGTGTCTTTTATGTGTACTGTTGTCACCTAGTTATTTCTAGCCTCTAGGGCCTGATAAGACAACCCTAAGACTGCTACCCTAAGCTGCCTATTTGCTGTAGCAACCTTGTATCCTTTGGACAATTTTTGTTTGGGCTGTTAGGGTTTTCTTTCGGCCTCTAATTTGGTCATTGGGGTATTTATATCAACCCTACTTGATGTTGAGTAGGCTGATTGGTTTTTGAGATCTGCCTAGTTCTTCTTGGAAAAACTGTCTGTTGCCGTCCTAATACACACTTGCTAACGTGAGCTAAGTCCAGCTCACTTAGTGTGTCCTCGGAGGCACAATGCCTAGGTTCTCAGTCCAC
>SNQJ01S0065627.1:13247-28486 GCA_010110895.2 Picea sitchensis
GCGACTCCACTTAGGGTGTTTTCCCTTATCTTTTGATAGTTTCAAGAAAATTATCTGGCGACTCCATTGATGACGAAGCCAACTATGACTTCACAATGGGACCCGGGAAACTACAAGCCTTTAGACATGAGTAAAATCCCAGGATACCCTAGACAAATGCCCCCGAAATATGAAAATTGGCTCCCTAGATTCACTGGTAGTGATGGAGAAAGGCCCGACTATCACATGACTAATTTTGGGGCTTTCTTTCAACACCACCCTATCGGTGATGATGCTGAAGACTTGGTAATGAAACTCTTCTCTGCCACTCTACGTGGAAATATTAGAAGATGGTATGATAATCTTCCAGCCACTAGTATCACATCTATGGACCAGTTAGAAGAAACCTTTGTCATGAGTTGGGGCATGAAATTGGAAGATATCCAATTGTTACTTAAAGGACTTGAATACATAAAACAAACCGAGGATGAGATCGTTAGGGCTTTCGGGGTTAGGTTTCAGAGGTCGCTGCACCAGATTCCTGGGAGCCATTGTCCTGAAGACAAGTACCTCTTGTATCTCTTTACCAATGCTCTTCTAGGACGTTTAAGATTCCTCCTCAACAAAAAGGGTCCAAAAACACTCGCAGAAGCTTATAACATGGCCATAGAAATGGAGGCAAACATCTCCTTGACTAGGAAGAAACATCACTTTACCCCAAATGCCCTTAGTTTGGATGAATTACCTTCCTTTGATATCTTTAGTGAAAATTTACAAGAAAGAAAGGAACAAGTTATCGGTCAGCAGAATGGAGATACAGTTGAAGAGTTGAAACCTAAGCAACATGATGAGATATCAACCTGTGCTCCCCACTCTAATGAAGCTGAAACACTTCCTCCTGCACAACAAAAAGACGATGAGATTAGTTGCTTTCCTTTTCAGGATTTGGATGACACCTTGTTCCATGATTCAGAAAATGGAGGAATGAAAACCTTGAACGAAGTAAATTTTCCTTACTGTACAATTGAAGACAAAGGGGCAGTCCATGAGGATGAAACAATAATGCATGTTGAAGACACCCAACTCCTCAAAGCTCCTGCACAAGAAGAAACAGTAAGTTACCCTCCTCCCCAAAATTTTGATGATGCTCTACTTTATGATGAGGGAAATGAGGAGGAGATAAATGAGTTTTTGAATGTTTCAAGTCCGGCATGTTATGATACATATAGTGACACAATTGATAACATTGATGAGTCCATACATGTTGGAAGACGTACGTGGGATATAGTTGGTTATGATGTGGATCCCATCTATGACATTGAGAGTCATTTCCAATTGTTGCCTTTACAATTATCACAAAAAATTACTCTCGACTAGTGGGAACAAGGAGATGAGTTTTTTACCCATACTTTTCAAAAACCCAAGGATGACCTAGTACCATGTCTTCCTGATGATTTTCAGTCTTACCTTGAGGGTTTTGATGAGTACTCCTCTGAGCACTTGGACTCTTTCCATGAAAATGATCATCAACCACTGTTGTGCTCAGATCTTCATAGGAGTAATGACCTTCTTTGCTTAAAGAAGAATCCYTGTCACAACTTTTCCCAACCACTTCCGATTACTTTGCTTTGTTGTGTCTCTAGAGGTGTAGTTGGGAATTATATCTTTTGTATTGAGTTTCCTCTAAAGCAAACCCGAGAATCCAAGGGTTGGTTGAAAACTACAAGTTTAAGTCTATCATCTCAGTTTTTCAACTTTCCCTTGAGAGTTTGCCAGTCGTCTGCTAGATCTTTGTCGATCCCTTCCCGATCTTCAGAGTGTGAGGACGTCCTAGGTAGCCAGTTTGCCGACCTTTTGAGTCAGTGTTYTGAACCTTGGACTTTTCATGACCCCTTCTTGAAGTGGATTGAGTGCTTTCCTCGAAGATTGACTTGGCACGATATTATCCCTCCCACACGCCCCCATGAGTTAGACTTTATGGCTTCTGATGATATGATATATATTCTAACCCGTGTCATTTTTGTGCTTGACTTATCATTGTTTTGGTTTATGATGAAGCACAAAGGCAAGTATTGTGGGACACTGCTGGATCAGTTTCACTGGTCGTTTGACTACACCTAACATCCAGCCAGCAGGTAAGTACAGGTAAGTAGGTAGGCATTTTGCATTCATTGTATTATACCATCTACACTGCATGTTAGAATAGTTTTCTTTCACATTCACACTTATGATTTCTTTTATTTCAATCTTATATATATATATATATATTGGGGTGGTATCACCACCCCAAACGGTTACTAATAGTTGCTATTGAGATCAAGCAGGTAAACAGGTTATGCCAGATATGTTGAGGTTCTCATGCGCTCTACGGTGAGCACATGTCCCCGAGTTGGAGCCAGATGTTATCCCCACTTTTAGGGATAACTAGGAGATCATGTCTCGAGGCCCGCAGGTCCTAGACATGGAGTACCAAGAGCCAGATTGACTTAGACATGGCCCTGGAGGGCCCATCTTTTCTCCCTTTCAGCACCTCTACTTTACCAGCAGCAGCAGCATCCATCACCATCGTCTTGGTCTTGTGTCAGAGATGGTTCTTGCTCCATGAGGTAATGAGTCTGGGTATCATGGTATGTGTCACTCCGATCCTCAAAACCTTTGAATATGTGCATTAAATTCCTTTTATTTCTAACGAATGCTTGGATCTTATAATTGTCCACTTGACCATGTCTGGGGGGAATGACAGGATGCCCTAGCAAGCCAGTGCCCGTAGGTTTTGGTTTGCCACTGGGGGAATTTCTGAAAATCCATCGTCCACTCCTTTCATATTACCACTTTTTCATACTGCTTCCTGCTCATCTACCCCATTGCATTTGTCTAGGCATTGGGTTGGCCAATCATTTAAGGGTTGCACCTTGCCTTGCGGGAAAAAGTGGCTAAAGGCCCAGAAGGTAAAAGCAAGATGGCAAAAGATAAAAGCCTAAAAATAAAACCTTGAGATGCTTCGCCCAGGGATCCCCAAGAAAGCAGTAAAAGGCTTCTCAGCAAGAAACAAGGGGGACCCATAAAAATAATAAAACAAGATCTAGTCAGAGGATAGGGGTCTCATCACAAGCCAGCCTATTAGGTTCATGGGTACCTAGCAGTATGACACTACTAGCGGTTGGTTACCACGCCACGGTAGTGACTCTTGGTTGCATGGCCAAGAGAAAGGGGGTCTCATCACGAGCCAGCCTTCTCATTTCTGTGAAAGTACTTGTGGGTAACGTTGTCACCACTGGTCACCACGCCAGGGCAGTGTCCCATGATTAACTTCTTGAAGAAAAAGCAATAAGAATAAAGGATAAAAGGCATGAATGGGCTTGGAAACAATTGCATCCAGGACAGGTGCAGCTCGCCTTCTACAAAGGCACCCACAGGTAAAGCTTTGCATTCCCCTGCTTTCACTGCCCCCATTGTCAGGACATCCCTTATCCACATCACCCACGTACATAGCTTAGATTTAGTCTTTTCCGGGAACTTTCATTTTCCAGTGGACACTAGCCCAATAGGACGCCCTGTCACTTTCCCTAGACTTGTATTGCAGGCTTGTATAATGTCTTTGAGCTTTTAACTGGGGTAATAAGGGTTTTATGCAAATGTTTAATAAATATTGATGATGAGATGTGATTGACATTGCTATTATCCCTGTGACTTATGAGCCCATGGAGGGCGTAGTTGTTGATGTGCAGGATCATGCTCGACGGATAGGTATCATGTTGGACAGGTACACATGGGGAGATGATCAGTTCAAACCTCCATGGGGCTGAAGAGCCCATCAGATAGATGTTGAGACCCCAGCAGGGGGCATAGACAGGACAGAGAGTTTTGCACCAGAGAGAAGAAGGACTTCTTACAGAGGCACCCTGGCAAAGCTTGACCTAGGGGGATTGTGCCCTTTTCAGTGGAACGTTGACCTTGGAAGGCCTAGGACGTCACCCAGGATGTTCAAGACGTCATCCTTTCTTCATGAGTGTTTTGGCAGATGGACAGGGCAGTTTGGCACGTGTGGCAGCTTGGAGAAGCCCAAGGAGGGCTAACATTTTGCTCCAGGAGGCTGCATTTGCCCTCAACGGGGCTAACGTCACCCTAGGAAGGGGATGACATCCTTCTATTGCTTGATTAGGGYTTTAATTCAAACATTTAATGTAAAACAGTATGATTTTAGTATTTTGGCCTTGTCGGCCTTTTCATGACCTAAAAAGTAAAATTAGGTCATTGTACTGTATAAATTGAGGGTTTTCACCTTCATTTAGAGAGGATCTTTCACTCACTCATAAGTGAGGTCTGAAATTTGCACTATCTTTGGAGTATTTGGCTGAAATTGTGAGGCGCACTTGTTGAAGGAAGTCTTTTCTTGGCATTTTTGGCATTTCTCTTGGTGGAAGGTATTACAACTAGGGTTTGCTATATGATTTCTTGGTTAAATGTAAGTAAATTTCTGCAAAACTTCTTAATTTAAGGGTTGTAGTATTGTTTTTCTTGCATTTATGGTTATAATTTGTTGAATTAAACACTAGGTGATAAGCACACATTGAAGGTCCTTGTCTCATGTCCCTACCAAGGCTTTAAGCCATTTTATTTGTTGAAGTGAGATAGAGCCTTGCCTTAGCAACACTCTATTCTTTCTTTCTAGCCCTTGTTGAAGAGGATTGACCTTGCCATATCAACACTCCATCCATCTTCTTCAATGCTAGCCGTTTTTCTTATTTGTTGAGCTAAGAAGGACAAAATGCATAAAGGCCTAGTTCCCCTACACCTTGGTGAGCCGATTTTTCCAGCACTCTGGTTGCCTTGCTGGCATGCCACGTCACTTCTTCAATAAATGCTAAAGAAACTTGGCATTCAATGTAACAAATTAACACTTCATTAGGTAATGCCTTAAATAACCATTCAATTGCTTAAAAGTAAAACGTTAGTTGCACAATGATGTTTATAGCAAAGATGATGGCAGCAATAAGTTAGCAAGGTTAGTCTTAAGCTAGGGTTAGAAAGGTTAGGGTTTGATCAAAGGTATTTGAAGTTGTTTTGAGATTACACTAAGGCTTAGATCAGTGCGTTCCTAGGGCATATGGAGTCAACAGGAGGACGCAAGAGCTGAAGGATAAAATGATAATAATAAGACTAAGGACAAGAAGGTTAAACCTTGAGGTGTTGCTATGGCAAGGCCTCAAGGATGAAACCCTAGGGGAGAGGGGCTCACTTTGGTGTAGGGGAACTAGGCCTCAGTTCTCTCTCCTCCTTCCTTAACTCAATGGCAAAACGGCTAGCTCAAAAGATTGCATAAAACTAAGACAAGAAGGTTTGCAAGTATCGTGTTGCTATGGCAAGAGTCTTCCTTCACGAGTTCCAATATCTCTAGCATTCTCTATGCTAAAGTCTCTAGACCAAGATAGTACTTCACCATCTACAAAGGTTATTCTATTTCCTTTGTCTTCTAGGCAAGATATAGATACAAGATTCTTTTCTAAACCAGGTACATATGAGACATTGCTCAAATTAACATTGTTACCTGTTTTCAATTTGATGGAGGCTTGACCAATTCCTTCGACTGGATAGGTGTTCTTATCTCCAAGTTCTACCTTGTAGGATGTCTTCTTTTCATTTAGACTGGAGTCTAACCTGGTCTCGTCTCATATGCCTGGAAGCTCCACTGTCAATTATCCACATGTCATCTTCAAGAGTTCCTGTAAGAGTTGAATAGTGTAGATGATCCATCTTTTCATTCATGATTTTTATTGACTGATAGTTGGTCAAACTTTGACTTTGACCCAAAATCTCAACCTTGATGTTTTTGCCTTCTGAGAGTGCCAATAGGTGCGCTAGACTTAGGCACACTAGAATATCCTCTCCTTGAGTAAGGTGTTCCATCATAAGGTGTTGGGCAAGAGGTTTTAGGGTTTTGCAACTGCAGCTACTAGTAACCCTAGCGTCAGTGCTTCAGTAACTGCACCTACTAGAAACCCTAGCGACAGTTCTTCAACGAGCCTGATAATCTTATGGCTTAGCTTCCTTCCAGTGGTTAGACTAGATGAAGGAGGTGTGGGCCCATAACATGTTAGAAAAGTGGGTGTGCTCGTTTAACCATAGACAATATAGCAATATTGTCACCCAACCATAGGCACAAATGCCACCCTCGAGCACCTTAACCTTGGCAGAGAAGAATTCTGGTAGCAAATCAATAGCCAACCAAGGCTAATGCACCAAGCATGGATAACCAAGACTAATCAAAAAATCCAACCCAGAAAGACCAAAATTACAAGTTGCAGTAACTGCAGCTGCAACTACTCTCCAAATTTGCGCACTACTAAATTTCTGTAGTGCGCACCATTAAATTTCTGCAGTTGCGAGCTATGTCTTGCAAATGAGCTCTGGCGTCATGTATTTATACTGCTCCTCCTTAGTTGTCTGGCCAACTTCTCATTCTGGAGGCTTAAAACTCAATATTAAATATTTCCTTTAGCCGACTTGTCTTCTAGGGTTATGTCCAATGCTTTAGGGTTTCTTCTTGCTTCCTGTAATATTCTAGTCTCGTCAATGGTTACAAGTGGAGGTTAATACCTCTCGTAGCTACCATAATATCAACATGACGTGGCATGCCAGCAAGGCAGCCAAAGTGTCCCTAGGGTAACAAGTGTCAGTTGTTGGTTTGTTGACGAGAGTCCAGAGAGGAAAGACAGTGGTAATTGTTGCTATCGTCGGAGATTTGACGAGGAGACCTGGACCATTGGATCCAAATGCTTCGTCGTTGGAAATGGGGAGGTTGGTAAGGTCACATTCGACCAAGAAGTGTCGACGACGACCGAGCAATCGTCGATGACGATGGGAGTCGGTGCTAACAACAACTATTGATCGGCGGAGGGACGAGGTGAAACCTCCACCGTAGATCTTGTGGGTTACATCTGCACACCGTGTAAACCTTGGGAGCTGGGCGTTAACCTCAGCGTCAAATGACGTCGTCGACATGCTCTAAACCCTAGAGATCAAGAGCTGAGAGTCGTAGGATTTGGGGGAGGTACTCCTTGGTGTATCGTCATCGGAGTTTCGCTAGTGGGCGTGAATTGTGGGATAAGAAGTCCCGACAACGACGAAAGGTGCACCAAAGGATCGGGCCCGTGAATCCGACAACGAAAAAAGGTGGACCAAAGGATCGGGCCCGTGAATCTAACGTGTCACTACCACGTCGGATGGCATGAATAATAAGCGGCCATGTGGATGCCACCTGGTATAGAGTCGGTCGTTGACCAATGAAGACCCGGAAACTCTGAGAGGCTATAGCTTTTGATCATGAGATCGAAACCAAGCATGGTTATAGTCAATGGAAATCTCTTGATGAGCAAAAGATGATAGCATGATCGAGAAAAGGTTTTGAGATAGTCGAGGAAAGCAAAAATTTCACTACCCCATCCCTTAAAAGAGTACTTAGGGGGTTGGGTGTGTTACAAAATCACTTTGTTTCTTGTTTAAAAGGGCACAATGTTCATGAAATCCATTAATGCTTCCAACCAAGTCAAGAGTGCCCAAATGCTTTTGCAAGCTATCCAAGTCAATTGTTGAGGAGGTGGGAGAACATATAGTACAAAATTGTTGCAATAATGGAGCAAATTTTATGGTTGTTGGTAGACTTTTCATGGAGAGACAACCTCCATATTTTCAAGCTCATGTGCAACCAGTTGCTTGGCTTT
Organism: Picea sitchensis; assembly: GCA_010110895.2. Taxonomy (NCBI): domain Eukaryota; kingdom Viridiplantae; phylum Streptophyta; class Pinopsida; order Pinales; family Pinaceae; genus Picea; species Picea sitchensis. The sequence goes on from SNQJ01S0065627.1 coordinate 20,948, forward strand.
AATATTGGAGGACTTTGGTAAAACTGATTGGAAAAGGAAAAAAGCATCACAAAATACATTTACAAGAACACCTTGCTCCTTAGCATCATGAAGAACTATTATAAAGGCAAGCAACTTGTCTAGCCAGAAATTACCAATATTATCTCATTGCAGTTCATAAGTTCTCAAAAGATTAACTTGATGAGGATATTTGTGGGTCGTGATTGAATGGCATCTTAATATTTCAAAACCATACAAAAAGGCATGGAGGATTTTTATCTTGTGCTTAATTATAGTTTTTTGAAGGACACTAAGGAGATTGTTTCAGTTTGTGAAAGCCCCACACTCCCCTCGAGTTCAAACTTCAAAGGTCATTGCATATGCAAATTTTATAATTATTAATTCCATTTCATTGATTTTTCTATGTAATTGATTTCATTTCGTTTCATTTCAAATTTCAATGTTTTAGAGTGGTAGATGGCTAAAAACCCGTAACGGCTTACAGTTATGAGGCGATGGATAGGGCCATTGAGGCCATTAAAAACAAATATGGGGACAATCAGGATAAATGCATGCCCTATGAGGGAGATAATCAATGCTAGATGGGATAAACAATTGCATTCCCTTTACATGTTGCTTGGTACCCTTTAAACCCAGCTTATGTTTATGATCAAGAGAATTCCCATGACAATGGAGGCATGACAAGATGCCTATGGACATGCATTAAGAGGAGATCCTTAAATGAACAAATTCAAAGATGCATCATCAAACAACTACAATTTTACAAGGGCCCAAGGAAATTGTTTTCCTTTACCAGTGCAATCAAAGAAAGATAGAATATGTTGCCACGTACAATTTCTAATTTGAATTTCTTAAATTTTTAAGAAATTTTCTTTCTTTGGATTACTTTAACTCATTAATGTAATATGGCACATTGTCTACGTTGGGTCTGTAAAGATTTAAATGACAAAATCAGCAAGCTAATAATTTTGTCATACACTTACCAACCTAGAGATAACTGTCATCAATGAACTCTGATATGTATAAACTCACATTCAGAAATTACCATATGCAGAAATACACATTGCTAAGCAATTTAGCAGAGGAATAAACACAATGAACAACATTCATTCAACCATGAATAACTCGGAAATTTAGGCAAATGTTAGGGAAAACCCCAATGTGGGGAAACCCATAGAGAGAGAGATTCTATTAGCTTCAGGAAAGATTTATCAGCAGCTACAATACAATTTCCAGCCAAGAGAGACAACTTACAGCACAAAATTGTCCCACCACAAAACTGCCTTGAAGCCCGTGCCACAGTCCGTACAGATGTATGGATTTGCTAAATATGGCACCTCGAAAAATGTGCCCAAAACAGGCAGCTGTACCTTTCCTTCTGTACGACCGACCTCCTTCAAAAAACTCTGCAAATGCTACCTCGAAAACCATGCCTTCTCTTGCCTCGATTTTTGTGTCGAAGTCTGTTGTTGTACGACCTGTACGGATCCGTACAATACGACCTATCCCAGCAAATAAAACAGTAACACTTAAAATAAAAAATGCCTCCTTGGGATTTGCACCCAAGCTCTCTTGGGAAATGTGCCAACTTGCTGCTCACTTTCCTCTCCAAACTCTCCTCAGAAATCTCTCTCACACTCTTCTTCACTTGTGTCTTGCACACTACCCAATGCATTCTTCTATAATTTTTTAAGATGACCTTTTACCTCCCAAGTGTCTTTTCACGTTCCCCAACCCTAAATCCAAAGGCCAAGATCTAATCTTGCCTTTACAAGATCAAGGGCCATGATTCATTCCCTCCAAAATAAATCACTTAAATATTAAAGTACATTTCACTTTATTACATAAGTGCACTTTATGAAATAAAGTCACTTTAATATTAGAAGGTATACTTCATTAAAAAGTCACTTTAATAAAAGAACCACTTTATTACAACTTTATAAAAAAAACCCATTAAAAAGTTAAGTGCCTAGTAGTGTCAATATAAGGTTACATCTGCATACAAGACAAAACATGTGGAATACCTCCCGAGCTAAAAAGCTAACAAGGTCAATGGTGGAAAATTTTGGCTCCTGTATCCCTTAAGTTTTAACTAAAGAATTTTCCACACACATTGAAATCAAACCTCTAGTGCTTTTGTCCCCGAGATGTAGGACAGTCAGTGACGTAGTGTGTTGTTAAGGTACTCAGTGATGTGAAGTCTTCGGTTCGAAACCTCTGGGGACACAAAAAATCCAACCATATTAAGGGTTGGTGTGGCTCAGGTCGGGTGCAATCCTCGGGTAATTTTGACGGCTTAGATGCCCCTGAGTCGTGGTTTCTCAAGCCACAGGCTAGTCCCGCAGGTCATGGACAAACTAGCAAATAAAACAAAACCTCTAGTGCTTCTACATGCGAGTGCAACTTGATTATGTTTGAGAAAATCCACTCCAGGACATGCAACCAATGTTGCAGGAAGCCCCCCCCCACCCCGCTTCGAAGCCCCGAAGTGCGCTCCGAGCGGGTGCGTCCAAGAAGCTCCCCTGGAAGCACGCTTCAAAATTCGAAAGCGCGCTTCAGAGCAAATTTGGACGCTTCCTGGTCTTTTGGAAGCTCCACGCTTCGAAGCGTGCTTCCAAGGGCGCTCTGTACGCTTTCGTACAATTCCCAGACGCTTCCTAGGAAGATTCTGAGGTTCAGTATGTTTTGCAATTCACCAAGCCAATTTATCACATGATCAAGTTTGCATATTCAAATCGGCCAATCATTTGGAAGGTGTATGAGCAAATGGATAGCATGCTAGGGTAGATTAAAGACATTGTTGAGCCTAGAGATGTCAACCTCTATAATCATATTTGTGTAGAGGTGGAAAAATGGTGGGAAATGCTAAATATTCCACTACATGCCTTAGCATATGTGCTAACACCTAAATACTATAATGTATCATGGCTTTCATCACCAACATGTTGATTTTTAATGACAAAATAAGAAATATTTCATTCACACATTTCGTCAAACACTTAGCAACCTAGAGATAACTGTCTTCTTAAATTTCATAAATGCATACCCACATTCAGAAATTTCTATAAGCAGAAATACACATTGTTAAGCAAAATATGCAGCGGAAATACACAATGGACAGCAAATTTTGAAAATGAATTTGACGACCCATAAATCTCAGAAATTTAGGCAAATGCCGGAAAGAGCTTAATGTGGAAATAGCGAGAGAGAGAGAATCTATTATTGACTTTAGGAAAGTGTATTACGATGACAAACTAACAATTTCCAACCAGGAAAAATGGCACCTCCACTGACACCAACAAGCCGGTCCCAAAAGGTATGCCTTGGCCAGGTGCCCGAGTCCACACATGCAGGTTATGCGGCCTCCTCCAAATGTGCCTCCAAAGCGTGCCCGATAGCAAGGTGCTAATGCGGCTGCGATTGCAGCCCGATGTGACAGAAAAATGGAGCGACAACTGCCCGGTGAGAAAATGTAGCAGGATTTGTGCCCTTTTTCTCCTTGGGAAATGTACCCTCTCAAGCTACTCACTTTCCTCTCTCAAAGCCTCCTCTGAAAATCTTTCTAACTCAACTCCTCTCGTCTTCTGATTGTCTTGCACACTACCCAATGCATTTCTTTATAATCTGAGAAATGACATTTTCCCCAAAAGTGTTTTCACCTTCCCAACCCTAGATCCAAAGGCCAAGATTAGATCTCTTTGCCTTTTCCAGATCAAGGGTCATGATTCATTCCTTCAAAATGTCTCATTTAAAATTTAAGTGAATTTCACTTTATTACATAGAGATTAACTTTATGAAATAAAGTCCTTTAAAATAGAAGGTACACTTTATTAAAAGTCACTTTAATAAAGAACCACTTAAACAACTTTATAAGAACTATTACAAATTTAAATGCCTGGTAGTGTAAATATTAAGGTAGCATCCGCATACAAGACAAAACATATGCGGGGTACCTCCCGAGCTAAAAAGCTAACACTTCCTCTTAGTGAGGGATGTACTTTCTGCCATCTCCATCATCTGGTCCCATCACAGCACGTACTCTTGTGGGAGCTCCCTCAAAGACTTTGGAGCCATCATAACACACGCCGCGAACTTCGAACTAGAAGATCTTCTCGGCGACCTCCGGAACCGAGCTCACTTCATCTTGAGCATCAGTTCGATCAACTTGGCTGAGCCTCCTGCCAGTGCCCAGAAGAAACTCCCTCTCTTCTCACCGAGGAATGCAGACTAATACCGCTGGCCACAGCGGTCTCATGAGCCTCCTCATACTCCTCATCTAGCGTTGAATCATACACTGAAGGGTGTCCTCTCAACATATACAACCCTGTCCACCCGATTATCGATCGACTGCAGCTCCACCGGATCCACTCCCCGCCTGTAGATAAAGACATGTTCAATCTTGAACAATACGCAATATCCAACATCCTCCAAGGCTGAGACCGAGAGCAAGTTAACACTCAACCACGGAACAAAGACTCCATCGTCTCAAGAGTCCCCAAACTTCGAGGTTGGAGATCTGTTCCCAACTCCATGTACGGCCTCGCCATACCACCTTCATTTACCACGTCGGGATGTCTGTGATGCAGGAATACTGGCGAGATTCAGATCATGTGGTTAAGAACTCCACTATCCACAACCCACATCGACTTCACCTCTGAATCCTCAGATTGCACCCAACCAGGAAACTAGGGTAACCGAAAATTCCCTGCTCGAACTTTGGAAGCAAAGTCCTCTATGGGCTGTATGCTTGATTGTCTCGAAGCCCTCAACTCCTCCTTCTTCCTCTGGGACATTGAGGCAAGGTGCTAATTCCGGATTCTGACAAAAGCATCTAACTTTACTCAAGTCCCTTGTGGAAGTTCCTTTCTTCTTGCTCTTTGCCACCAGAGCAACATTCTCATCAACTCAATGCGTCTTCTGTTCATTGTTCTGAGATCTTTCTCGGATCTCCTCGTGAGTGAAATCATCCACCGATTAAAACCAATCGGTAGATGCTCATGACCCACCACGCACTCCACGAAGACTTCCCAATCTTTGGTGAAGCCATTTAAGGCTATCCTCACCAACTCGGAATCCGATATGACCTCTCCAACAAAAGCCATCTCATATTTTATTTGAGCCACCCGGGTAAGATAAGTAGAGACACTCTCCTCCTTACCCGTTTTGGTATCATGCAACTTAGCCCTCAAAGCCATCTTCGATTCTGGACTGCCTCGAACAAGTTCTTAAGTGCTTCCCGCATCTCCTTGGCGGTCTTTTCTCATCCAAGGGTGTGGGATAAAGGGGTGATCCACTTCACCCCATCGGAATATCCTGGATTCGGCTTCCGCCGACCTCGTACAAATTGACGCCGGGGATGCATTTGGAGCTACAGCGAGTGACTTGTAGCTATAGATCTTGTTCTCCTTGAGAACGGTTGACAAACGAACCTTCCATTGAAGTAGTTGGAAATGCCATCCGTAGATCCTCTTATCTGAAAATGCGTGCAAGCATATTCTCTGTCACAACTCAAAGGAAAGCAATCACACCTTTACGCCCCGATATCCTGCCTTGCTTGCCGGAGACAAACTCGATACCATGTTGATTTTTAATGACAAAATCGGAAATATCTCATTCACACATTTGTCAAACCTTAGCAACCTAGAGATAATTGTCTTCTTAAATTTTGAGGAAATGCGCACATTTGAAGTTTATATCACTGAGAAATACACATTGTTAAGCAAAATATCTGGGTGGAAATACACAATGGATAACCCATAACTCAAGAATTTAGAGCCAAATGCGGAAAACCCCAATGTGGAGAGCCAGAGAGAGAGATCTATTATTGAGAAATTATTACGGCAAACTAACAATTTCCAACCAAGGGAAAAATACCTCACAACACCAACAAACAATCCCAAAAATTATGCCTTGAAAACCGTGCCCAAGTCCGTGCAGGTTATTACGGCCCTCCTCTGGTATTGCCTCAAAAAGCGTGCCCGACAGATGCGTATGAAGCACACTTGATGCGGTGATGCTTGACAAGAGAAAATGGAACATGCTGCGGACAAAAAATCATGCCCAGGATTTGTGCCCTCTTTCTCCTTGAGAAATGTACCCTCTCAAGCTGCTCACTTTCCCCTCTGAAACCTCCTTTGAAAATCCTCTCTAGCTCAACTCCTCGTCTTCTTGGTGAAATGCTTGCACACTGCAATGCATTCTTTTATAATCGAAAATGACATTTCCCCAAAGTGTCTTTTGACCTTCCCCAACCCTAGATCAAAGGCCAAGATTAGATCTCTTGCCTTTTCCAAGATCAAGGGGCATGATCCATTCACTCCAAAATGTCTCATTTTAAAATTAAAGTGAATTTCACTTTATTACATAAGTGCTTTATGAAAATAAAGTCCCTTTAAAAATATAAGATTACACACTTTATTAAAAAGTCACTTTAATAAAGAACCATAAACAACTTTATAAAACTATTACAAAATCAAGTGCTTTGTAGTGCAAATATTAAGGTAACATCATACAAGACAAAACGTCGCGAAGTACCTCCCCGAGCTAAAAAGCTAACAAAGTCACTTTAATAAAAGAACCACTTAAACAACTTTATAAAAACTATTACAAAGTTAAGTGCCTGGTAGTGTAAACATTAAGGTAACATCCGCATACAAGACAAAACATGCGGAGTACCTCCCGAGCTAAAAAGCTAACACAACACCTAGTGGTGGGTCCAAGAAAAGACCACACCAAGATCAAAAGGTTCAAGCTGGTTATATGAAAGCATAAGAAAAATTGATCCCGGACGAGGAGTGTGACAACTTAATTAGCAACTAGCTCAGTTTAAACTTTATTGTTTGGACCTTTCGGTCTTCATACTTCAGTGTAGATGGCCTATTTTGTAAACATAACTAATTGATCATGACTCATGTTATTGTTGACAGTTGTTGGATATCTGATTTCATTTCACAAGTTTATGGTCTACTTTCTATTATATCAATATGGCTTAAAAATTTGTACGTCGGTTTGTAAGTTTGTAATTGCTAGAATCTAGATGGTTGATGCTTGAATGATTAATCATTGATGTACTATGGATGACATTTCTATCTATATTGATGTACAAATATGCATGTTTTCATATATTATGCAGCTAATTTGTCTTTCTGCATGTTTTTTTGAATATAAACACAATATATATATAACAGACGCTTCCGAGACACTTCGCTTCTAAGGATTTTTGGAAAATGACGCTTCCACACTCCCGCTTCGTGCAACACTGCATGCAACCATTAGGAAAAATGTGCTTGAATGATCTCGTATATGCCTTAACTTTATAACTTCTGTAATATCCCCTCTATATGGCTGATATACTTCTTGTGTGCTGCTGGTATATTTGTGTGACAGCTGGTAAATGTTTGTGTGTTACTTGGGTTACAACTTCTGACAAACAGATTGCAAACAAACTCAAAAATCACTGCTGAACCCTTTTTCTACCTGCTGTAAGTCTATTGTTGACATAGGTCTTTTGTCAAACACTTTATTGATGCCCTCAAACAC
>SNQJ01S0065627.1:32792-63352 GCA_010110895.2 Picea sitchensis
CTCATGGCTCACAAGGTTTGACTAGGCTCACAGAGGTTGTATGTTCCCCCTGACTTTTGCACTAGTCTGTCTATGCTCACAGAGGTTGTACGTTCCCCCTGACTTTTGCACTAGACTGTCTATGCTCACAGAGGTTGTACGTTATAATCCTTAAGACCGGACACTAAACATTACAACTATAGCCATAATTTTTTAGGGACGGCAGGTGCGGGGGGTCATCTTCAACCCTAAAGGAACAAAAGAAACTAAGTTTGCATGGGGACCAAGGCATACAACCAATAATTAGGTGGAAGCTTTAGCATTATACAAAGGACTACTAATTTTGAAAGACAAAAAGCTCTGAAAAGAAATGGTGGTGGGCGACTTGGCAATGATTCTAAGCTCCCTACAACACAAAATCCGTCCAAAGAAATTTAAACTCTCCATAGTTGCACAAAGAATCTTATTAGAGGTCCAAGACTTTGAGAAGATCGAGTTTTTTTGTGTTTTGCAAAGGCAAAACAAGCTCACTGACGAGCAAGCCAACAAAGGGGTCGGGTTGCAAGAGGGGGTATGTGATTTAGGGGATTACCATCTTATCTCACCCATGACAGGAAAGCATACTATGATGAAAACACCTCTCATATAAACATGTCTTATCATGCAACACCTACAAGCTAGCAAGTTCATACACCAGTGTCACCACCCTCACTTCACTTCAATCCTCTTGCACGGACGATTAAGAGTTGTACAATGGCAAAGTTCAATGATTTGTGTGGGTATATTTCGGTTGGAAATTGGACATGGCCTAACTTAGTTGCACTCACTCTAGACCTCAGCCCCTTCTAAGCTCAACTTATTTTCCCTCACTCCAAATCTCGGCCCCTTCACCAAGCATGTGTGAGGATAGATCTAGGCATTCTGTTGGTGGTTAGTTCTGCTAGGCAGCTAGGAAAAGAGTGGTAACAATGGTGCATTGCCACTACACAAATGGGTGTTGTGTCTTGTGTAAGCTCAAAGAGGTGAGGAGAAGAATGAAGCGGTGTAAGAGGGAGACAGCAAAAGCACAGTGTCGTATAATGAATTCGACCATTTGCTGGAATAGATGGAAAGACAAGCTTGAGAGGCACATCAAGAAGAAAAACTACACCAGGGACACTTGGGTAGTTGACACAACAAAGCACATAATAGAAATCTGAGAATGGGAGAAAGAGATTGAAGCATTCATGGGGATATACCATAGGAAGCACTTTGAGCTTATTGAGTAGTTGAGATCTTTGTCATTGTTGGTTGGAAGAATTGTGGGCCGTGGCCCATCTAGATCTACCTTCGGAAGTAGTCTCATCCCTCCCTGTTGACTCAAGCCCATTTGAGGAACCCTCCCTCGGTGGCCTCTCTATGGCCTCAGTGGAATACAGGGACACATTGCACTCTCAAAATTTGAAACCAGTGGATGGCACAAGAGAAGTTAGCCCTGTTGCTACAATTGAGGAATAGAGGCACTTGAAGGATGCTGGAACAGAGTCACAAGAGGACATGCAAGAAGAATCACAAGAAGGGCATGAAAATCAGTAATTTTCTTTTCTAGTTTTAGTATGTTTTGTCCTATTGTCTTTTTGCTTAAGCAATATGTAAGGCAGTACACCTGCCAAGCATATCGAGGTTGGAATAGGGAAGATAGACCCTGTAGAAAGTTGGATTTGAATTTTTGTATTTTGGATATCCGGCTACAGCCACCCTTAAACTTTTTGTATTACAAAGCTATCCGGTTCAGCTGCAGCCTTTTCTAATATAAATTATACTCCTTACTATGAAAAAAAAGACATGACATCATTTTGGAGAATTATTCTTAAGTTTTAGAATACTAATTCCGCTATTTGATCTGAAAAGGGGTTGTACAAAATGAACAAAGAAGGCACTGTGCATATTGTCATTCATAATACATTATTACTTCGAGACACTGATGTATGTCATTAATTGATATACCTGCAATCCACACTTCTGGCCTATAGTTGTAGCAGTGTCAAGCGCACGTTTCAAGTCTGAGGAATATAATGCAGAAATTTTTGGTTCTTTGGCTAATCGCTCAGCAACCTGTTACAGACAGGTCACATCATCAGTTCCTGAAGTATTCAACCCCATATGAGACCTTAGAGGATATAAAGATCTATAAAATTAGTTTATTGTTCAATTATTTTGATGCAAACAGAAAATCTTTACTGCATTCGCCTGCCTCCACCCAAGCTCATTCAATTCTGACTCTGATTGCCCCTGAAAAACAATTCCACTTGTCAGCTCAGTCTATACAAAAAACAATATAATACAAAAAATGTGGGCAGCCACTTCCATGCCCTGAGAGTATTACAGGAAAAAATAACAAAACCCATATAAGACATGCATAAAGAAGTATTGGACTATTATGTTAAAAGATAAATTTTAATAATTGAATATGACAGCCTCTTCATCTCCAGTACTAGATAACACCCATGGCTAGCTAATTTCATCTCTATCACTTGATCCTTTGAATTTTTCAATGTATGCCTTAAGTTGTCTCACAAGGCTTTTGCCTTATTTAAATATTTGGATATGGCCATGTTACCCCCATTTACTAGGGGTAACTATGGAGATCATGTCTCAAGGCACACAGGTAGCAGACATGGAGTGCCAAGAGCCAGCCGGACTAGCATAGCCCCGCAAGGCCTGTTAAAATTTTGATATGCTCATTGAACCATAGACAATGTCACATCATTGTCACCCAACCATAGGCACTTACACATGCCACCCCCAAGCACTGTAACCTTTTCTTAGATAGAATGATTCCAGCAAGTCCATTCTAGAACCAACAGATAAACCCTAACCAGAAATACCATTGATGCAGCAGCAGCACAATACCAAGAGAATGTACCTCTACTAAAAGAAGTGTACCTTTACCAAGAGAAGCGCACAAGGGAGATACCAGAAAGACTGAGAATACTCTACGACAACTATTGCACTACTCTCTCTAGACTTGTGCCTCCTTCTACTGCAGTTGTTGCTCCTTAGACTTGCACACTAGCTGAGTGAGTGAGTATGTGCAAATGAGGTAGCGTCTTACCTCTATTTATACTAGCCTACCCAAGTATAAAGGGGCCTTAAGGCCGACTTCTCTTCTAGGGTAATTCCACATATGTTTAATGGTTCTCTTGCTTCCGAAATATTCTACTCTAAGTACAAAGGTTATACTAGAGGTAATACCTCCCGCGGCTACCAAAACATCAACATTCCCTCTTAGCTAGGGAGCTATTAACTAAGATGTTCTTCATATAATGGTCTCAATCACATCCATCCATCTCACATGGCATGGGCAAGACTCACATGGTCTTGCAGACAAGTCCACAAGTAGCATCACCATAGCAACATAGTCTATCTCATGATCAAAACAGATCATGTCACAAGTATCACCATCATAGCCACATAGGCTCTGTCATAGTCACACAGACTATCTGATCGTCATGTCACAGTTATGCATCTGAGGCCTCATCAACACATCTAGCATCTCTCTAGTGGGCACAGCCTCATCGTCCTCTTGGACCTTATGGGTCTCGACGTCCTTTCGGACCTTATGTCATTACAGGACTTCATCTAGCCAGTTCACACAAAACTACGCTACTACCCAATCCACACAGAGTCTGGGCAAATATACAATCGAGCCAGTTCACACTAAACTGCGCTACTACCCAATCCAAATGAAGTCTGGGAAACTATCAGTTTGAGTCAGCTCACACACAAAACTGCGCTACTACCCAATCCAAACGGAGTCTGGGCAACTATCAGTTTGGGCCAGTTCACACTAAACTGCGCTACTACCCAATCCAAATGAAGTCTAGGAAACTATCAGGTTGAGCCAGTTCACACTAAATTGCGCTACTACCCAATCCAAATGGAGTCTGGGCAACTATCAGCTTGAACCGGTTCACACTAAACTACGCTACTACCCAATCCAAACGGAGTCTGGGCAACTATCATGCCTGTAAATGACTACCCGTTGTTGCCACACTCTGTAAGTTACTGCCCCAAGAATCGCATATGTGACTCATCACTCCCTCTTACGAGGGATGTCCTTTTGGACCATGTTATCCCCTATCCTAGGGATAACTAAGGAGATTATGTCTCGAGGCCCACATGTCCTAGACATGGACTACCGAGAGCCATATGACTTGAGCGTGGCCCTGGAGGGCCCATCTTTTCTTCAGTGCCTCCTATCTATCAGTAGCAGCAACATCCATCCCATCGACCTGATTCTGAAGTAGCAGTGGGTCTTGCTCCATGAGGTAATGAGTCTGGGTATCATGGTATGTGTCACTCTAATCTCTGATTCTCAAAACATTTGAATATGTGCACTGAATTCTCTTTTGTTTTATGACGTTTGCTTGGAAATTATGCTCTTTAACTTGTCCATACCTAGGGGGGATGACAGAGTGCCCTAGTAAGTTGGTTCCCTTAGGGATGAGTTGCCACTAGGTGGGTCTATGAAAGGTCATCGTCCATTCCTTCCATACTTACCACTTTTCATCATTATCCCTCTCATCTTTCCCCTACACTGGTTCGGGCATTGGGTTTGCCAAGCTAGTAAGGGTTGTACCTTGCCTTTTGGGAAGAAGGGGATAAAGGCCTAGAGGGTAAAAGTAGTTGGCAAAAGTTAAAAGCCAAAATAAAACCTTGAGATGCTTCGCCCAAGGATTCTCGAGAAAGCAATAAATGGCTTCTCAGCAAGAAAAGGGGACCCGTAAAATAAAATAAAATTCAAGACCTAGTTGGTGGATAGAAGGTCTCATCATGAGTCGGCCTATTCGGTCCATGGGCATGTAGCGGTATGACATTTCCATCCATCTGGTCACCAAACCAAGGTAGTGGCTCTTGGTGGCATAGCCAAGAGAAAGGGGGTCTCATCACAAGCCAACCTTCTCATCTCTGTGAAATGCTTGTGGGTAACGTTGTCACCACTGGTCACCACACCAGGACAGTGTCCTCCAGCTATTCTCTTGAAAAGAAAAAGCAATAAGACAAAGAGTAAAAGGCATTGAATGGGCTAGGAAACAATGGCATCCATGACAAGGTGCAGCTCACCCTCTACAGAGGCACCCACAGGTAAGATCTACATTTCCTTGTTATCACTGCACCCCTTGCCCAAACATCCCCTACACCATCTCATACATTTACATGACCTAGATTGGTCTTCACCTAGGAAACACCCCACACATGAGGAGGATTATCCCAATAGGACATCCTGAGACCCTCTTCAAACCTAACTTGTTAAGTAGTATAATGTCTTTGAGCATTTGTCTAGGTAAAGGGGGGTTTGATGCACATGTTTGGGTAACTTGATTATTAGATGTGATTGACATTGCTATGATACATGTGACTTATGAGCCCATGGAGGGCGTACTTGTTGTTGTTGCAGGATCATGCCCGACGGACAGGTACATATGGGGAGATGATTATTTCGGACCTCCATGGGACTAAAATCCCACCAAATGGATGTTGTGACCCCAKCCAGGGGMAGAGGGACACCAGAGGCTTGCACCGGAGAAAAAGAAGGATGTTCCACCAAAGACACTTTGGCARGCCTGGACCTAGGGGGGTCTTTCCCTTCCACCATGACGTTGGCCCTTGAAGGCCCCTGAAGTCATCATATTGAGCCTTGACGTCATTCGGTTAGGGTTTTGGCATGAGGATGGCTTGGTTGGCACATGTGGCAGCTTTTGAGGCCTTTTGAGGCCAAACTTTCCACGATGGGGCCTAACATCACCCTAAGAGGGACATGAGGTCATCCCTAAAGAGGGTTTTAAATTGTTAATTTTATTAAAAACTGGATTTTTGATGTAAACTGGCCATGTCAGGCTTTTTTTACCTAAATTGTAATTAAAGGTCATGATTATTGTACAAATAACGAACAAATCTCTTATATTTTTCATCATCTTTCACTCACACAAGTGTGAGGTCTGAAATTCAGCCCTCTTTAAGGGTTATTGGCTGAAACTAGTGATGCGCACTTCTTGAAGGAGGCAAATTTTGGTGCTTTTTGGCTATTTTCTTGTGGAGGATCTTCAACTAGGGTGATTTGCTAGATTATTCTTGGTGAAGTAGAAATTCTGCATTTCTTTATTGTGAATGAATGCTATGGTTATTTTTTACTTGTTTCATGTCTAAGATTATGAAATTTCTAGCTTGAAACCCTAGGGGAATGACATGTGTTATCATCTTTTTCCCTATAATCTTCCATATGTTAAAATCTCTTGAAAGGCACCTAATTTGAAGTAAATACTAGAGCCCTACCATTGTAGCACTCTAGTAACCTTGCTTCCTTTTCCAATTGCATAATTTATTACATTTTGTTCAAGGAAAGAGAAAATCGCTATGGCCTAACCTTTGTTACTTTCTAGCAATTTTCTCTTGGAAAAGGATTTTTGAGGCCTTGGGATACCAACACCTCTTTTGTCCTCTCCATCCCTTAGCATATTATTATCATTTGCTACATTTCCTTTAAGAATTTGTTGCTGCCATTAGTGACTCCATCAACCCTAGAAAGGCACTAGACTACCTCTTACAAGGGGTGATTGAGCAAACAAACACTTAAACTCTTATCTTTGAACCCTTTACTAACTTTTTTCTAACCCTAGATTAGACTAATTCCTAAGCGAACTTGCTGTTGTAGCAAAGCATTAGTACAGCCATACAAACTTTCATTAATTTGGCACATTTACCTACATAACGCATACTAGAACCAATCAAAATCTAATTGTGATAATTGCTAGTGAATATACTAGGTAAGTGCTAGTCTGTGTATGGTTTTCTTGCACTTTTGACCATTTAAACTTGCTGTTGTTACAAAAGATAGCTACAGCCATCTAACTCAAAATCTCTGCAAAAGTGTCATTAAAAGCTAGCCTATCATTGCCAATTTTGCTTGTGACAATTTACTATCAATTTTCCTAGTTAAAGTCACTTTTTATTGTCTTTTTTCAAGCAATTTCAAGGCTTGAATCTTGTCGCTGTTGTAAGATATTAATTGTTGTTATAAATTGATGGATCGTTGCAAATTCATAATCCACTAGCTTATTTTACGAAGGTTTATTGTCTTATGAAGTACTAACAATCATTTGGTACCTGGAAAGTGCCTCATTTCCCTTGTTGTCTTGTTCTGGGCAGGTACACATTACTTTTTCATTTGCTTCATCCTTAAGACATAAAAGAAACCTCTAATTAGAGTGATTTGTGAGAGGGAAAGGGTTTTCTTGTGACTATTTTCCTTAGCCTTCTCAAACCCCCAGGTCATTGGGGATGTCTCCCCTGGGGTAGCTTAAACATACTCCTAAATAGAAAGGGATATGTTATTAAGATGACAGTGATAGGTTATTCCCGGTTACGCCAATTTTGTACCCACTTGCCTTGGGCTTTTGGGGAAAGTACAAATTGCACGATAACAGACCACACCAAGGTTATCCCTGAAGTATTCAAACTCTCCCCTTGACAGAGGCTTGGTCAACACATCTGTTATCTGCTCGTCTGTGCCAATATACTGGAGCTTCACAACTCCCTTTTGCACCAAATCTCGGATATAATGGTACTTGATCTCGACATGCTTGGACTTGTCATGAAACACAGGGTTCTCAGACAACTTTATACAACTCTGGTTGTCACAAAAAATACAAGTCACCTCTAACTCGAGATCAAAAATCCCTACAAGCAATTTCTGAAGCCACACAACTATGCTACTAGCTGAACATGCTACTATGAATTTTGCCTCAGCCATACTGAGTGCCACACTAATTTGCTTCCTGCTGAGCCACGAAATCATCAAATTCCAGTCTGTGACACTGTCAGCCCAATCTGAATCAGCATAGCCTTGCAATCTTATCTTACGATCTGAAACATATCGAAGTCCAAAGTCTATCGTACCCTTCAGGTACCTTAACACATGCTTTGCCACAATCAAGTAAACATGTCTTGGTTCAACCATATACTGCCTCAAAGTGTTCACCGCAAAGCATATATTTGGCCTCGTATTTGTCAAATACATAAACGAACCAATCATCTCTACTTGTACATGGTGACATCCACTGTCTCTGAAGAAGTATCACTCAATAACTTCAGGTTCGTCACCATTGGTGTGGGCATGGACTTACAATCCATCATTTTAAATCTCTTCAGGATCTCTACCGCATATTTTCCTTGGCATGGGAAAATCTCAACCGATTTCTACCACACCTCTAGACCCAAGAAATAATGCATCATACCCAGGTCTTTCATCTCGAACTCTGATGTAAGCTTTCTCTTGCACTCTATGATGAGCTTCTCGTCCCCTGTTAGAAACAGGTCATCCACATATAATAGTAATATCACTGGTCTACTATCTTTAACCTTGTAGTAAAGGTTGGGCTCTGCTTTCCTCTTGGTAAAGCCCAAGTTGGTCTTCTTTTCTTCGTACTCGTTTCTGCAGGTCTTCTGGCACAACATCATTACCTACATCTATATCTACAACTCTAGGAGCTTCAGAATCCTCATCATTGATCTCATATGTATGATGTTGCCTCGATCTACTAAAGGTTGCATCTTCATCGAAGGTAACATCTCTGCTAATCTCGATCTGTCTGTAACCAGGGATGTAGACTCTATATGCCTTCGATGTCACACTACATCCAACAAACATACCCTTCTTGCCTAAAGGATCCAACTTCGATCTCTTATCTTTGGGAACATGCACATACACTGGACAACCAAATATCCTCAGATGACTGACCTCTGGATTTTCTCTTGAAAACATTTATTCTAGTGTCTTGTTCCCAAGTACACAGTGAGGACTTTTGTTCTGCACATATACAACGGTCTGAGCTGCTTTTGCCCATAGATGCATAGGTAAGTCTTGACAATGAAGCATACTTCACTACTTCCATTATTCTCTGACTCTTTCTTTCTGCCACAACGTTCTGTTGAGGATTGTCGGGTGTAGTGAACTCCCTCTTGATCCCAGCTTCTCTGCAGAATGCTTTGAATTCATTTGAGGTGAACTCTCCATTATCTGACCTCAAAATATTTATCTTCTTTTCAGAACGATTTTCTACAAGGACTTTGAATTCCTTGAACTTGTTGAATACTTCGCTTTTTGTTTTCAAAAAATAAATCCAAGTTTTACGTGAGAAATCATCAATAAATTAAACATAATATACATACTCGCTAAGTGAAGTGGCTGTCATCAGTCCACACACGTCTGAGTGCACTATGTCCAAAACTCCTTTGGCTTTGCTATCACTGCTTGGAAACGGATTCTTCACGTTCTTTCCTTGTGCACATCCTTTGCATATACCATCATGATTCACCTCAATCTCTGGCAGACCTGTCACTATCTTGCTCACGATCAGTAATGCTTTGTAATTTAAGTGAGCAAATCTTCTATACCATAGCTCACTTGGATTTACAGTGTTGTGTACTAATGTTGAATCTAAGTGTCCCTTTAATTTGTATAGACCTCTTTCTTGGACACCAATCACAATAGCATCATCAATAGACTTTCCTCTTGGCCACATAAGAACTTCACCATCAATAAAAGCAACTCTGAATCCATTCTCTTCCAACATTAAGATAGAAAGGAGATTCTTCTTCAAACCGGGTACATACAAGACATCTTTTGTCTTCAAAGGTTTTCCGGAATTCAACTTGTAAGAGGTTTCTCCTACTCCTTTAATGGGATACAGATAGTCATCACCAAGTTTCACCTTATGAGGTGAATCCTTCCTAACCAGATCTGAGAGGGAATCCTTGTAACCGATCATGTGCTTAGAAGCACCACTATTAATAAGCCAAGTTTCACTCCCATGAGTGATTGTCCTTGTAAGCGCTGATATTAATACATATTCTTCACTTGAATATTCTTCTTTTGCTTTCTTCTGAACAGGTTCATCATCTTCTGCGGCATGAGCATGATGTCTTTTATACTTTCCTTTTCTGATCCGATCTTTCATGTGAGGACAATTTCTAGCAATGCGTGCCATCTTCTGGCAGATGTAGCATTGTAGCTTGAATAATCTTTTTGTGTATTTTGAGACTTCTGTGACTTTTGAAAATTCTTGGTGGGATGATCCTCTTTCGTTCTCTTTCCTTTTCTTGCATGTGCTGCTAATGCTTGATCATCATTGCCCAACTTTGCTTCTCTTGCTACCAATCTAGCTTCTTCTTGAGTACAATCTTCCCATAGCCTGTTGAACTTTGTTAGTTTTCTTTTGAAACAGATTCCCTGAATAAATGATTCCCAAAACTTTGGGAGACCATTCAATCTAGTCATTACAAGCTTAGCTTCTTCAACTATGTCTCCAATGGCTTCAAGTTGTTCTTTGATTTGAGACACCCTTGTGAAGTAGGATTGAATGGTCTCTGAATTCTGCATCTTCACATTCTTGAGTTGTGTCCTAAATGTCATCTTCCGGTTGATATTTTGGCCTTCATATAATCGGGATAAGGCATCAAACATTTGTTTTGGAGTCTTCAATGATGAGACATGAGGGATCAAGTGATCCTTGATCGAATCTGCAATGATCCTCTTTTCCTTGACCATATTCTTTTTGTACTTTGCCTTAGCCTCATCTCCCTCTGGTTCTACAACTTCTTCTTCAATGAAGCCTTTTAGATCTTTTCCCTCTAGAATGAGCATCACTCTATATTTCGATGCTCGGAAGTTATCAGCACCCTCAAGCTTCTCATCAAGCGTAGTGCTAAGAGTCATTTTGTCCAAACATCTAGGGTTTATGAGGAAACCCTAATTTTTCAACTTCAGAATTTTGGAGATCTGAACCAGGGGAAAGATGATCCCTTCTTAGGCGAGCTTCTTGGTGGCTTTTATAAGTGCTCAATGAGCTTGACAATAAGGGAAACTGACAATCTTCCTTCCAGTGGTTACACTGCTCTAAAGGAAACCAGCTCTGAAACCATGTTAAAATTTTGATATGCTCGTTTAACCATAGACAATGTCACATCGTTGTCACTCAATCATAGGCACTTACACATGCCACCCCCGAGCACTGTAACCTTTTCTTAGAATGATTCTGCCAAGTCCACTCTAGAACCAACAGATAAACCCTAACCAAAAATACCATTGTTGCAGCAGCAGCACAATACCAAGAGAATGTACCTCTACTAAAAGAAGTGTACCTTTACCAAGAGAAGTGCACGAGAGAGATACCAGAAACACTGAGAATACTCCATGACAACTGTTGCACTACTCTCTCCAAACTTGTGCCTCCTTCTGTTGCATTTGTTGCTCCTTAAACTTGCGCACTAGATGAGTGAGTGAGTATGTGCAAATGAGGTAGCGCACCTATATTTATACTAGCCTGTCCAAGTGACTTTTCATGTGGGGTCGACTTCTCTTTCTGGAGCCTTCTAATTCTTTATTATTATTCTCCTTGGGGTCGACATCTCTTCTAGGGTAATTCCACATTTGTTTAATAGTTCTCTTGCTTCTGAAATATTCTACTCTAAGTACAAAGGTTATACTGGAGGTTAATACTTCCTACAGCTACCAAAACATCAACAGGGCCCCTCCTATTCATTGATGCACCATCATACATCACCAGTAGCAGAGAAGCATCAATCACATTGACCTAGCGCTAGAGGACATTAGGTCTTTCTTCATGAGGTAATAAGTCTGGTATCGTGCTAAGTGTCACCCTAATAATTGAAGCATTTGAACATGTTGCAAATAATTCTTTCTTGATTACAGAATGTTTGCTTGGAAATTATACTATTTGCCTTATTTAACCTTGGTGGGTGTCATTTCATCCTAGTAAGTTGGTGACCCTTGGGGATAAGATGCTACTGGGGGTTCCTTGAAGAGTCATCGTCCATTCTCGATCATACTTATCACATTTCACGCTCTATCCATTTTGTTTCCTCATCTTTTGGGATTTTCAGGTGCACTAAGCCAAGAAGGGATTGTACCTCAATTCATGGAAAGAAGGGGCTAAAGGCCCAGAGGGAATGTAGCTGGAAAAAGATAAAAGACAAAATTTAAACTTTCCAGATGCTCACCCAAGAGGTCTTGAGAAACAATGAAACATTATCTTAAAAGCGTAAGCCCTACAAAAGCATTTTCATATTATATAGACGTCCCACTTGTTGAGGGATCTACACAAGTGCATTACAAGCTATACTTTACCCCTATGGCACTCTGTGTACCTCTCCCTTCAAGTGACATTGTGGTAGTGCCTCCCAAGTTTTATGTTACCCATTTGGAGTACCCAATTGTTCTGGACATTAATTAATTAATGGCAATGAATGGGCTCAGAAAAATGTTGCATCGTGGACGAAGGGTAGCACACCCTCTACAAAGGAACCCATAAATGAGACACTATGAACCCTTGTATGTCACGAACCCCATGCCCAAAAGTATTACCCCATCCACTCCATCTTCTTTACATGACTTAGATGGGTTTCTTCTAGAAAACACCCTTGACTTGAGGATTGATTGGCCCAATAGGATGCCTTGACACCCCTCCCACACCTAAATTTGACAAATTGTATAACGTCTTTGAGCATTTGTTTAGTTTGAAAAGGGGGGTTTGATGCACATGTTCAGGTGGTTTGATTATTAGATGTGGCTTACTTGGCATGATCCTGTGACTTATGGACCCTTGGAGGGCGTATCTGTTTGTCTTTGCAGGACCTTGCCCGGTGGACAGGTGTTCATGAGGAGATGACTTGTTCAGACCTTCATGGGGCTTTGGAGCCTAGAGATGGATGTAGAAACCCCACGTCTGGGACTAGCTTGTGGTCACCATTTGCGCAATAAAGAAAGAGGACGTTTCCTTTGGAGGCACTCTAGCAGAATTAGGAAGAGAGATTCCATCTATCTCACACCAGGACGTTGGCCTTTAGAGGTTGGGACGTCACCCTTATAGCCCATGACGTCATTAGGGCTTGATTGAGATGACGAGCCAACTTGGATGTGACACTTGGCACGTGTGAGTGGCCTTTGGAGGCCTAGCGCCACCTCCTTCTAGCTTGGATGTCACCTTAGGAAGCCTAACGTCACCCTAAAGGGGTATGACGTCACCCTTTGAGGGTCATTTTGTAAAAATTGAATTTATTTTAGATTTTAATGAGCAAACTGAGAAGTAGTCTCAAAACTGTGAAAAGACACAACTGTTGGCTAATTAGGCCAGGATTTTCCATATAAATATGGTTGGCATTTTCATTTTTTCATATAACTCACCTCTCACAAGAGGGAGGACTGAAATTTTCGCCCTAGAGCCATTACTGGCTGAAAATGTGAGGCACACCTCTTGGAGACTTGGTTTAAATGCTTCTTGAATCATGTTTTGGTGAAATCTTTTGGCAATCTAGGGTTTTGATGCTTGATTATTCTTGATGAAGTAGGTAAATCTTGAATTTTCATTTCTTGCTAAATGTCTATGGTATGTTTTACAGTTTACTTATTCATGTTGAAGATTATGAAATTATTTGCTTGAAACCCTAGGAGTAAGAAACATAAGGGATTTCTTTCTTGCTCTTTGTTTGCAAAGTTTTACCCTAAAAGATCTTGTCTAGACAAGCTTCTAAAGCCCTACTAGCACTTTAGAAGCATCGTTCTAGTTCTGGTTGCATAAATATATTTCAATAATTCAAGGAGAGAAGGTTACGCTAGGGCCTTAAAGTGCTACGCCTTAGTGGAATCCTTCTTCAAAGATTTGAATGCTTGAGGCCTTGAAGTGCCAACACCTCTAGCATTCATCTCTTGGTCCTTTGACGAGTATAATGATTTGTTTTTTCTCCAAGTTATTGTGCTGATATAATTGACTCCATAAGCCCTAGAGGCACTAATCTCTTTCTTCTCTCTTGTTGAAGGATTGATCAAACACTTAAAATTTACTCTCTCAAGCTCGTACTAAGCTTTACTAACCCTAGCTTAGCTAATTTTTCTAATCTACCGGATGCTGTTACAAAACTTTGTTACAGCCATACTAACTGCAGCAAATTTTCTGCATAACCAACTTTAAACGCTAGCTAAACATATCAGAACTTGCTTGTGACAATTGGTAATCATTCTACATAGTAAATGCTGATTTTTTTACTGTCGTTTCAAGCATTTATGAAGTGTTTTTATTGCAGCTGTTACAAATCATTAATTGTTGTTGTAAACTTTTACTTTGCTGCAATTTTATACCAGCTAGCTCATGTTCACATTGTCTATCGTCTTTTGAGGCTTTACTATCATATTTGTACTTGGAAATGCTATATATATGCTGTATTGTTCTTGTTCCGGGCAGGTACACAAAATATTCTTCATTTGCCTTGAATCCTCAAACGTTGACCTTGTGACTTGGGTAACCAGTGAAAGGGGGGATAAACTTGACCATAACCTTAGCTTCCCAGCTCTTTAGGTTACCGGGGATGCCTCCCTTGGGGTAGACCTCATCTATCCCTAAAACATGGGGATTTCCTATTAAGGTGACAGTGATAAGTTATCCTCTTTGTTACGCCAATTTCCTATACTTGTCTTGGGCTTTGGACAAGTACAAATTGTGCGATAACAGGCCACTTAAACTGTCTATAGGTAAGTGGTAGCTCTAAAAGTTTTAGCCTGGAAAAGGTCCCACCATGATGTAATCTTCTTCTCATTTGATAACAATATAAAACTATAAATTTTCTAAAAATGTAGCTGTGCATTTATTGATAATTCCCCTATATGAACCTAAGTAAAACTATTTTAAAAGCTTGCTCAACCAAACTTAAAATGGGATCAACTTTTGTTTTTATCTTAGCAGAGATGAAAGACATGTTTGGAAATCTGCCAAGAGTGATTAGTGAATAAATCCCTTTATCCAATTGAGCTTCAGCAGTTATTGTCAACTGCTGTTTGCAATACATGGACAAAACTGAGGTGTCATGACTCTGTTGGCATAATATACATCTTATTGGTAATCATCCCTTGGACTTTTCCAACAATCTTGCCACTATTAATGTAAACACCATTTTGTTGTGTTAACCCTATCCATGTCTTCTATGATATCTTTTATGCTATGACGTGTTCTAATAATGAAATCATGGGATCACATTGACATGTTCTTCCATTTCTATTGATGTCATTCTAGCTTTGAAACATTGTGGAATCCATACTTGCTGAGGATCAGAACCAGGTTGCCCACATAATGGGTGACAAAAGTCACCACCATAACACAACTTGCAAGTGGGAATACTCACTGCCATATTTTAAATACTTCCCTATACATATTTGTTGAGAGTCTAGATTTTCAACCTTTAGTTCTGTACCAAATAGAAATTTTCAAATTAAACAGTTTATTAGAATCGGCAAATTGCCTAGTAAGGACCTTCATGGCAACTCCTGACAGCCAACAGAGGCAAGCTAATTCAAGATGGGAGAAAATCATTGTACAAAGAGGGAGCTGTGAGGATGCATTCTAAAGGTTAGATACGCAATGTTACCCCAATGATTTTGAGGGAATGGGCTGGTTTATGAATTGAAGCAGAAGATTACTTAGTCAGTGTTGATGTTTTGGTAGTTGCGGGAGGTATTAACCTCCAATATAACCTTTGTGCTTAAAATAGAAGATTTTGGAAGCAAGAGAACCATTAAACAGATGTGGAAATACCCTGGAAGAGAAGTTGGCCCAAGGAGAATAATAATAAAGAATTAGAAGGCTCCAGAAAGAGAAGTCAGCCCCACATGAAAAGTCACTTGGACAGGCTAGTATAAATAGAGGTAAGGCGCTACCTCATTGGCACATTCTCACTCACTCAATTAGGGCGCAAGTCTAAGGAGCAGCAGTTGCAGCAGTTAGGGCGCAAATCTGAGAAGCAGCAGTTGCACCAGTTAGGGCGCTAGTCTTTTTGGTATCTCTCTCTTGTGCACTTCTCTTTGTAAAGGTACGCTCTCTTGGAATTGTGTTGTTGCTGCAGTCGTGTTGGTATTTCTGGTTAGGGTTTATCTGAGAGGAATTGCCTCGTGTACGAAATCTATCTAAGAAAAGGTTATTGTACTCGAGGGTGGTACGTGTAAGTGCCTATCGTTGGGTGACAATGGTGTAACATTGTCTATGGTAAAACGAGCATACCAAAATTTTAACATGGTTTCAGAGCAGGTTTCCTTCAGAACAGTCTAACCACTGGAAGGAAGATCGTCAATTTCCCCTATTTTCAAGCTCGTTGAGCACTTACAAAACTCACCAAGAAGGTTGCCTAAGGAGGGTGCATCTTTTCCCCGGATCAGATCTCCAAAATTCTGAAATCAAAAATTAGGGTTTCATCATAAAACCCTAGGTCAAGGCGTCTAGCATCTAAAAGATGAGTTGAAGCAGATTCTTGAAGAAAGGAGGTCGCCTTAGCATAGTGCACTCACTGGTAAGTTCAAAATCCATTTCTGCAAAATTTTAATTTTTGTCATATTTTTCTAGATCCCAGGGCAAAATGACTTCCAGCACTAGGCTTGATGAGAAGCTTGAGGGTTCTGATAACTTCTGAGCATGGAAATATAGAGTGATGCCATTCTAGAGGAAAATGATCTAGAAGGCTTCATTGAATAAGAAGTTGCAGAGCCAGAGGGAAATGAAGCTAAAGCAAAGTACAAGAAGAATTTGGTTAAGGCAAAGAGGATCATTGCAAATTCTATCAAGGATCACTTAATCCCTCATGTCTCATCATTGAAGACTCCAAAGAAAATGTTTGATGCCTTATACCTATTATATGAAGGCAAGAATATCAACCGGAAGATGAGATTGAGGACACAACTCAAGAATATGAAGATGTAGAATTCCGAAACCATTCAATCCTACTTCACAAGGGTGTCTCAAATCAAACAACAGCTTGAAGCCATTGGAGACACAGTTGAAGAAGCTAAGCTAGTAATGACTACATTGAATGGTCTCCCAAAGTCTTGGGAATCATTTATTCAGGGAATCTGTTCTAGAAGTAACAAAGTTCAACAGACTATGGGAAGATTGTACTCAAGAAGAAGCTAGACTGGCAACAAGAGAAGAAAAGTTGGGCGATGATCATCAAGCACTAGCAACTCATGCAAGAAAAGGAAAGAGAAGGAAAGAAGATCATCCCCCCAAGAAATTTCAAAAGTCACAGAAGTCTCAAAAGTCTCAAAAAGATTATTCAAGCTACAAATGCTTCAGCTGCCAGAAGATGGGACATGTTATCCCCCACTGTCAGGGATAACAAGAAGATCATGTCTCAAGGCCCACAGGTCCTAGACATGGAGTACCGAGAGCAGGATTGACTTCAGCATGGCCCTGGAGGGCCCACCTTTTCTCTCTTCCAGCATCTTTATCCTGTCAGCAACAGCAGCCTCCACCACCATCGGCTTGGTCTTGTGTCAGAGAGGGTTCTTGCTTCATGAGGTAATTAGTTCAGGTATCATGGTATGTGTCACTTTGATCAACAAAACCATTGAATGTATGCATCTGATTCCTTTTATTTCTAACAATTGCTTGGACCTTGCACTTGCCCACTTGACCATGTTTTGGGGATTGACAAGATGTCCTAGTAAGCCTATGTCTGTTGGTTTTGGTTAGCCACTGGGGGTCGTCTCTGAGAAGCCATCGTCCGCTCCCTTCACAGCTTCACTTTTCCATCTTGTTTCCCGCTCACCTGTCCCATTCCACTTGTCCGGGCACTAGGTTGACTTTTTTTTAGGATTGCATCTTATCTAGTGGGAAGAAGGGGCTAAAGGCCCAAAAGGTAAAAGCAAGATGGTAAAAGACAAAAGCCTAAGAATAAAACCTTGAGATGCTTTGCCGAGGGATCCCCGAGAAAGCAATAAAAGGCTTCTCAACAAGAAACAAGAGGGACCCTAAAAATAATAAAACAAGACTTAACCAGAGGATAGGGAGTCTCATCACGAGCCAGCCTATTAGGTCCATGGGTACCTAGCAGTATGGCATTGCCATCAGCTGGTTACCACGCCAGGGCAGTGACCTTTGGTTGCATGGCCAAGGGAAAGGGGGTCTCATCATGAGCCAGCCTTCTCATTTCTGTGATAGTACTTGTGGGTAACGTTGTCGCCACTGGTCACCATGCCAGGGCAGTGTCCCCTGATTATCTCTTGAGCAGAAGAAAAGAAAAAAGCAATAAAAGATAAAATAACAAAAAGAATAAAGGCATGAATGGGCTTGAAAAGATTTGCATCCATGACAGGTACAACTCACCTTCTACAAAGGCACCCACAGGTAACATCTTGCATCCTTGGCCTTCATTGCACCCACCTGCTTGGACATCCCTTGACCACTTCATCCACTTACATGGATTGGAAGAGGTCTCTTCTGGGAACTTCCCTTATTCAGTGGACACTAGCCGAATAGGATGCCTTGCCCTTTTCCCAGACTTGTATAGTAGGTTTGTGTAATGTCTTTGAGCTATTGACTAATCTATTAGGTGTTTTATGCATATGTTTATTAATATTGATGATGAAATGTGATTGACAATGTTATGATCCCTGTGACTAATGAGCCAATTGAGGGCGTAGCTTTTGATGTGCAAGACCATGCCCGACGGACAGGTACCATCTTGGACCGGTACACATGGGGAGATGATCAGTTCGGACCTCCATGGGGCTGAAGAGCCCATCAGGTGGATGCTAAGACCCCATTAGGGGGGCAGAGACAGGATGGAGATGGATCAGGGGCAATGCACTAGAGATGAAGAGGACATTCCACCAAAGGCACCCCGGCAGAGCTTGACCTAGGGGGGATGACCCTTTCTCAGTGGAACGTTGGCCTTGGGAGGCCTAGGACGTCACCATCTTGACCATGATGTCACCCAGCATCATGGACATCTTGGGAGGCAAACTAGGCAACAGTGGCACGTGTGGCAGGTTGGAGAAGCCCAAGGAGGGCTAACGTTTTACTCCAGGATGCCCCATCTGCCCTAAAAGGGGCTAACGTCTCCCTTGGAGGGGCTTTTACTCTCTTTTCAGCTTGATTTGGGGTTTTAATTTGACAATTAAATGTACAACAGTATGATTTTGGTATTTTGGCCTTGCCAGCCTTTTACATGACCTAAAAAGTAAAATTAGGTCATCGTATTGTATAAATGGAGGATTTTCTCCTTCATTTTTCATCATCACTCATTCACTCCATAAGGAGGTCTAAAATTTGCGCCCACTCTTGGGTATTTGGCTGATTTAGTGAGGTGCAATTGTTGAAGGAAGACATTTTTGGCATATTTTGGCATTTCTCTTGAAGGAAGGTGTTACAACTAGGGTTTGCATGGTTATTTCTTAGTGAATTGTAAGTATTTTTCTACAAAACTTCTTGAATGAATGGTTATAGTCTAATTTCTTGCATATGTTTATGAATTTTGCTTAATCAAAACCCTAGGTGACAAGCACACAAGTAGGTCCTTGTCTCATGTCCCCTGATAGAGAATTTTTCAGCCATTGAAGAAGGAAGAAAGAGCCTAGTCGTAGCTACACTCCTATTTCTTCTTCCCTTTTGCTAGCTGTACCTTTACAAGCTGAGAAGAAGGAGACGTCTTGAAGCCTGGGGTTTCTACACTTTAGGGCCGATTTTTCTAGGGTTTGCTAGTGAAGCCTTGCTGTTGCAACACTTTGTTTTATCAAACCCTCTTGTCTCAGTTTATCTTTTATGCTAATTGTTTTTCCATCCAAGAAAGGAGGAGAGAGCACGAGGCCTTGCCATAGCAACACCGGAGTGAGCCTCTCTCCACTAGGGTTTTGATTCTGAGGCCTTGCCATAGCAACACCTCAAAACTCTTCCCTCTAGTTCTTGGTCATTGTTACCTTGACTCCTTCAACCTTTGCGTCCTTCACTTTTGACTCCTTTAAACCCTAAGGCACTAATCTAGAGTCCTCCAACGTTGAAGTGAAACTTGATTACAACACTCTCAAAACCTTTGAATTGAAACCCTAACTACTAACTCTAGTCTAAGAGCTAACCCTATTAACCCTAAATGTTGTCGTCATCTCATGCTATTACATCATTAGTGCAGCATCATTTTGTTTATGAGCAATTGGATAATGATCAAAGGCATTAATTGAATGAGGTGTTGATTTATTGTATTGAATGCCACGTTATTCCAGCATTTATTGAAGAGGTGATATTACTTGCATTGCTATATTGATAAACATTAACTTCGTCAATATTTATTGCCATAATTGTTCATATATATTTATCAGATAGTTGTATGAAATACTTACCCATTGAAATAGCTTGCACATATCAATTTGTTGTTGCTTTGTTCCAAGCAGGTACATTTCTTTGGGGTTTTACTTCATTATTGGTTGTTTAGTCGGGAATATCTTATTGGTGGTGACTTGTGAGGGGGGAAACTTATCCTTGACTTATTATCCTCTTGCCTCCTCAAAACCCCAAGTCACCAAGGACGTCTCCCCTGGGCCTAACCTCCCTAAAGAGAAAGAACCTTCCCATCGTGGTGACATTGGGTGGGATAGGTTCATGTTACGCCAGTTTGACCTAAAAGACTCAAGCCTTGTATCCTAACTACAAACTGTGCGATAACAGGACACATAGTAGGAAATTGTCCTCTCATAAAAGAGCAGATCAGAAAAGGACAAAATAAAAGACATCATGCTCATGCCGCAGAAGATGATGAACCTACTCAGAAGAGAACAAAAGATTATGATTCAAGTGAAGAACATGTACTGATATCAGCTCTCACGGGAACAGTTAGTCATGGAAGTGGCACATGGCTTGTTGATAGTGGTGCTTCTAAGCACATGACCGGTTACAAGGATTCTCTCTCAGATCTAGTTCAAAAGGATTCACCTCATAATGTGAAACTCGGTGAAGACTATCAATATCCCATTAAAGGAGTAGGAGAAACCTCCTACAAGTTGGATTCTTGAAAACCTTTGAAGATAAAAGATGTCTTCTATGTACCCGGTTTGAAGAAGAATCTCCTTTCTATCTCAGCATTGGAAGAGAAAGGATTCAGAGTTGCTTTTATTGATGGTGAAGTTCTTATGTGGCCAAGAGGAAAGTCTATTGATGATACTATTGTGATTGGTGTCCAAGAAGGAGGTCTATACAAATTAAAGGGATACTCAGATTCAACATCAGCACACAACACAGTAAATCCAAGTGAGCTATGGCATAGAAGATTTGCTCACTTACATTACAAAGCATTATCGATTGTAAGCAAGATAGTAATAGGTTTGCTAGAAATTCAAATGGATCGTGAAGGTATATGCAAAGGATGTGCACGAAGCAAGAACATGAAGAGTTTGTTTCCAAGCAGTGACAGCAAAGCCAAAGGAATTTTGGACATCATTCATTCAAACGTGTGTGGACGAATGACAATTACTTCACTTAGCGGGTATGTATACTATGTTTCATTTATTGATGATTTCTCACGTAAAACTTAGATTTATTTCTTGAAAACAAAAAGCAAAGTATTGAGCGAGTTCAAGGAATTCAAAGCCCTTGTAGAAAATGTTTTTGAAAAGAACATAAAGATTTTGAGGTCAGATAATGGAGGAGAGTTCACTTCAGATGAATTCAAAGCATTTTGCAGAGAAGTTGGGATTAAGAGGGAGCTCACTACTCCCTACAATCCTCAGCAAAATGGTGTGGTAGAAAGAAAGAATCGGACGATAATGGAAGCAGTGAAGAATATGATTCATGATCAAGACTTACCTATGCATCTATGGGCGAAATCAGCTCGAACCGTTGTATATGTGCAGAACAGAAGTCCTCATTGTGTACTTGGGAACAAGACACCAGAAGAAATGTTTACAGGAGAAAAGTCAGAGGTCAGCCACCTAAGGATATTTGGTTGTCCAGTGTATGTGCATGTTCCCAAAGATAAGAGATCAAAGTTGGATCCTTCAGGCAAGAAGGGTATATTTGTTGGATATAGTGAAACATCGAAGGCATATAGATTCTACATCCCTGGTTACAAACAAATCGAGATTAGCAGAGATGTAACCTTCGATGAGGATGCGGCGTTCAGTAGATCAAGGCAACATCATACATATGAGATCCATGATGAGGAGCCTGAAGCTCCTAGAGCTGTACATACAGATGCAGGTAATGATGTTGTGCCAAAACAGCATAGTCTAAAGGACGATGACATGGCAGAACCACAAAGACCTACAGAAACAAGTACGAAGAAAAGAAGACCAGCTTGGGCTCGTGAGATTATTCAGGATGTCGAGAAGTATTGTGCTCCAGATGGATCTTTCAGAGAAAGCAAGAAACCTCGACCATATTCTAGTTACGTGGCATTGTTATGTGATACCATTGATGTTGAGCCTACCTGTTATAAAGAGGTTGCAGAGAAGAAAGTATGGAAGGATGCAATGATTGAGGAATACTAGTCCATCATTAAGAATGATATTTGGGATGTGGTTCCGAGACCGAAAGAGAAATCAGTTGAGTTCCAAATGGATCTACAAAACGAAACATTCAGTAGATGGCAATATCGAAAAGTACAAGGCAAGATTCATGGCTCGTGGGTTCTCCCAGAAAGAAGGAATAGATTATGAGGAGACATTTGCTCCTGTGGGGAGATACACTTCAATTAGAACTACACTTGCGATAGCTACAGTAATGAAATGGAAGATACATCGGACGGATGCGAAGACAGCTTTTCTGAATGGTGTAGTGGAAGAGGAAGTGTACGTAGAGCAGCCACAAGGATTCGAGACACATGACAGGCGAACACATGTGTGCAGATTGAAGAAAACCTTGTATGGATTGAAACAAGCACCCAGGGCATGGTAGGGTAAAATTGGCAGCTTTCTGATGAGCTTGGGCTTTACCAAGAGTAAAGCAGATCCCAACCTTTACTACAAGGTTGAGGATAGTGGACCAGTGATATTGTTGTTATATGTGGATGACCTGTTTCTAATAGGGAACGAGAAGCTCATCGTTGAGTGCAAGAGAACGATTGCATCAAAGTTCGAGATGAAAGACCTAGGTATGATGCATTATTTCTTGGGTCTAAAGGTGTGGCAGAAACCGGACGAGATTTTCCTTAGCCAAGGAAAATATGCGGTAGAAATCCTAAAGAAATTCAAAATGATGGATTGTAAATCCACGCCCACACCTATGGTGACGAATCTGAAGTTATTGAGTGATACTTCTTCAAAGACAGTGGATGTCACCGTGTACAGGCAGATGATTGGTTTGTTGATGTATTTTACAAATACTAGGCCAGATATATGCTTTTTGCAGTGAACACTTTGAGCCAGTATATGGTTGAACCAAGACGTGCCCACTTGATTGCGGCAAAGCACGTATTAAGGTACCTGAAGGGTACGATAAACTTTGGACTCTGATATGTTTCAGATCGTAAGATAAGACTGCAAGGCTATGTTGATTCAGAATGGGTCGGTAATGTCACAGATCGGAAGAGTACATCAGGATGTTGCTTCAGTTTGGGATCAGTTATGATTTCATGGCTTAGCAGAAAGCAGACTAGTGTGGCACTCAGTACGACCGAGGCAGAATATATAGCAACATGTTCAGCTAGTAGCGAAGATGTGTAGCTTCAGAAGTTGCTCGCAGGACTGTTTGATCTCAAGTTAGACGTGACTTGTATTTTTTGTGACAGCCAGAGTTGTATAAAGTTGTCTGAGAACCCTGTGTTTCATGACAAATCCAAGCACGTCGAGATCAAGTACCATTATATCCGAGATCTGGTGCAAAAAGGCGCTGTGAAGCTCCAGTATATTGGTACAGACAAGCAGATACTAGATGTGTTAACCAAGCCTCTGTCAAAGATAAAGCTTGAGTACTTCAGGGACAAGCTTGGTGTTGTCCAGAAGGACTTCCCTTGTAAGAGGGAATGATGAGTCACATATGCGATTCTAGGGGGTAGTAGCTTACAGAGTGTGGCAGCAGCGAGTAGTCATTTACAGGCACGTTAGTTGCCCAGACTCCGTATGGATTGGGAAGTAGCACAGTTCTGTGTGAGCTGGTTAAACTAGATAGTTCCCAGACTCCGTATGGATTGGGTAGTAGCGCAGTTCTATGTGAACTAGATAAACTGGATAGTTGCCCAGACTCTGTGT
Source organism: Picea sitchensis (assembly GCA_010110895.2). Lineage (NCBI taxonomy): Eukaryota > Viridiplantae > Streptophyta > Pinopsida > Pinales > Pinaceae > Picea > Picea sitchensis. The sequence continues at coordinate 56,821 of SNQJ01S0065627.1, forward strand.
GGATTGCGAACTAGCACAGTTCTGCATGAACTCGCTAGTTGCCTAGCTTTAAGTGAGCTAGATGAAATCATGTAATGACATAAGGTCTGAAAGGACGCTAAGACCCATAAGGTCTGAGAAGACAATTAGGTTGTGCCCACTAGAGAGATGTTATGTATGTTGATGAGGCCCCAGATGCATGACTGTGACATAATCATCAGATAGTTTGTGTGACTATGACAAAGCCTGTTTGGCTATGATGGTGATACTTGTGACATGATCTGTTAGATCATGAGATAGCCTGCGTGGCTATGGTGATGCTACCTGTACACTGGTCTACAAGACCATGCGATTCTTGGCCATGCCATGTGAGATGGATGGATGTGATTGAGACCATTACTTGAAGAACATCATAGACAATACCTCCCTAGCTAAGAGGGATTGTTGATGTTTTGGTAGCTGCAGAAGGTATTAACCTCCAGTATAACCTTTGTGCTTAGAATAGAAGATTCTGGAAGCAAGAGAACCATTAAACAGTAGTGGAAATACCCTAGAAGAGAAGTCGGCCCAAGGAGAATAATAATAAAGAATTAGAAGGCTCCAAAAAGAGAAGTCGGCCTTGTTATCCCCTATCCTAGGGATAACTAAGGAGATTATGTTTCGAGGCCCACAAGTCCTAGACATGGAGTACCGAGAGCCATATTGACTTGAGCTTGGCCCTGGAGGGCCCATCCTTTCTTCTTCAGCGCCTCCATTTTGTCAGCAGCAGCAGCATCCATCCCATCGACCTTGTTCTGAAGTAGCGGTGGGTCTTGGTCCATGAGGTAATGAGTCTGGGTATCATTGTATGTGTCACTCTGATTCTCAAAGCATTTGAATATGTGCATTTAATTTTCTTTTGCTTCATGACATTTGCTTGGACATTATGCCTTTTAACTTGTCCATACCTGGGGGGGATGACAAAATGCACTAGCAAGTTGGTTCCCTTAGGAGTGAATTGCCACTGAGTGGGCTTATGAAAGGTCATCGTCCATTCCTTCCATACTTATCACTTTTCATCATCTTCCCTCTCACCTATCCCCTACATTGGTTTGGGCATTGGGTTTGCCAAGCTAGTAAGGGTTGTATCTTTCCTTGTGGGAAGAAGGAGCTAAAGGCCCAGAGGGTAAAAGTAGCTGGCAAAAGTTAAAAGCCAAAGATCAAACCTTGAAATGCTTCGCCCAGGGATCCCCGAGAAAGCAATAAAAGGCTTCTCAGCAAGAAAACGGGGGGACCCATAAAATATAATAAAACTCAAGACCTAGTTGGTGGATAGGGGGTCTCATCATGAGCCAGCCTATTAGGTCCATGGGCATGTAGCAGTATGACACAACTATTCATCTGGTCACCATGCCAGGGTAGTGCCTCTTGGTGGCATAGCCAATAGAAAGGGGGTCTCATCACAAGCCAACCTTCTCATCTCCGTGAAATGCTTGTGGGTAACGTTGTCACCACTGGTCACCACGCCAAGAAAATGTCCCCCAACTATTCTCTTGAAAGAAAAGCAATAAGACAAAGAGTAAAAAGGCGTTGAATGGGCTAGGAAACAATTGCATTCATGACAAGATGCAGCTCACCCTCTTCAGAGGCACCCACAGGTAAGACCTACATTTCCCTGTAATCATTGCACCCCTTGCCCAAACATCCCCCACACCATCTAATGCACTTACATGACCTAGAAGGGTCTTCACCTGGAAACACCCCACACCTAAGGCGAATTATCCCAATAGGACCTCATGAAACCCTCTCCAAACCTGGCTTGTAGAATAGCATAACGTCTTTGAGCACTTGTCTGGGAAAAGGGCGGTTTTATGCACATGTTTGGGCAACTTGATTATTAGATGTGATTGACATTGCTATGATCCCTGTGACTTATGAGCCCAAGGAGGGCGTGCTTGTTGTTTCTCCAGGACCATGCCCGACGGACAAGTACATATGGCGAGATGATTAGCTTGGACCTCCATAGGGCTAAAAATTCCACCAGATGGATGTTGAGACCCCAGCCAGGGGCCGACAGATACCAGAGGCTTACACCGGAGAAAAAGAACGTTCCACCAGAGGCACCTTGGAAGGCCTAGACCCAGGGGGTATTGCCTTTCCCCCTGAACGTTAGCCTTGGGAGGCCCATGACGTCACCCTTGTGACCCTTGACGTCACCCAGCGTCAGATGGACATGATGGAGGCAGTTGTGTGCCAAGTGGCACGTGTGGCATGATCCAGAGGCCTTGGAAGGCCTAACGTTTTGCTCATGGAGGACGTCTCACTTATGAGGCCCAACGTCACCCTAGGAGGGCATGACATCATCTCTTCTGCACATTTTACAGTTTAATTTGTTAATTTTATGTAAAAAACTGGATTTTTTATGTAACTGCCTATGTCGGTCTTTGTTTACCTAAATTGTAATTAAAGGTCATTTGAATTGTATAAGTAAGGGAAAAATCCCTTGTATTTTTCATCATCTTTCACTCACACAAGTGTGAGGTCTGAAATTCGGCCTCCTTTAAGGCTTATTGGCTGAACTAAGTGGTGTGCAACTCTTGGAGGTAGCTTTTATTGGTGATTTTTTCCATTTTCATGGTGGAAAGTCTTCAACTAGGGCTTCTTACTAGATTATTCTTGGTGAATGTAAGTGAAAATCTGCAATTCTTCCTTCTTTGAAAGGTTATGGTATCTTTTACTTTGCATTTATTAAGATTATGAAATTGCTAGTGTGAAACCCTAGGAGAAAAGCACATGTTATTGTCCTTCTCTCAATAGTTATCCACCTACTTGATTTTGCTAGAAGACACCTTCATTGAAGCATATGCTAGAGCCCTACCTTAGTAGCACTCTAGTACCTTTGCTTCATTAAGTTTTTATTTGTTTCAAGCTTGACCTAAAGAAGAAGGAAAACCGCTAGGGCCTAGGGTTACCTACTTCCTAGTGGTTGTTTTCCTCCTAGGGTTTTGGATGATTGAGGCCTTGGGTTACCAACAGCTCAACCATCCTCCCTCTTGTCTTTAGTTCACTTATTATCATTTGTTTCCCCTTAGATTGCTGCTGCAAAAGTGACTCCATCTACCCTAAAGGCACCAATTCATACCTTACATTTGATTGATTGATGAAAACAACCTTTAAACCATCTACTTCAAGGTCTTTGCTAACCATTCCTCACCTTAGATTACACTAACTTACTAACATTCTTGTTGTTGTTACAAAAGAAAGCTACAGCCATATATGACAGCAGTAAAAGCTCCTAAAAGCAATTGTTAAAGTTGATTTTACAATGCCTTCTTTGCTTCTGACAAATGCTAGCATATTGCCAATTTTAGGTTATTATTTTGGGTCATTATTGAAGCTTGTTTAAGGTATAATTGTGAAGCTATCATTATATATACATTGTTGTTATAAATTTATGTTGCTTCATCTTTCACATCAGCTTATTGCTTTTATTCAAAAGTCAAGGGTTTTATGAAGCAAATAGTGTTTTCTTGTTGTCTTGTTCTAGGAAGGTAATTTGGGACTTTCTGATCAGTGTGACTTGTGAGAGGGGAAGAAATTTCTTGATACTATTACCTTTGCCTTCTCAAACCCTCAGGTCACCGGGGACGTCTCCCCTGGGCTACTACCCCTAAAGAGAAAGAGGTATCTTATTTAGGTGACAGTGATAGGATAACCTCCTGTTACGCCAATTTATTGTTCACTTGCCTTTGGCTTTTGGGCAAGTACAAATTGCGCGATAACAGGCCCCACATGAAAAGTCTCTTGGACATGCTAGTATAAATAGAGGTAAGGCGCTACCTCATTGGCACATTCTCACTCACTTAGTTAGGGCGCAAGTCTAAGGAGTAGCAGTTAGGGCGCAAGTCTGAGGAGCAGCAGTTAGGGTGCTAGTCTTTCTGGTATCTCTCTCTTGTGCACTTCTCTTGGTAAAGGTACACTCTCTTGGTATTGTGTTGTAGCTGCAATTGTGTAGGTATTTCTGGTTAGGGTTTATCTGAGAGGACTTGCTTCGTGTACGGAATTTATCTAAGAAAAGGTTATTGTTCTCAAGGGTGGTACATGTAAGTGGCTATAATGTAGATTTTCTATGACAAAAAGCAAAACTTCATTGAAACCTTTCGTCAAACACTTGGCTGAAACACTTGACTTTGCATTTAATCTGAGTTATTAATGAACCAATTACACCACATGCATTTAATGAACTGGAATCAAACTGAAACTGAAATGAAAGTACCAATCAACCAAGTAGATCCTACTATAAGAAGTTGACACAAGAAATTAGGCATAAGCCAAGGAAAATTCTCATGAACTATGAGGCAACCCAAAGACAGAGAAAAACTTTTATTTCAAGTACAAATTACAATCATTCAAGCTATACTTATCTCATCATCTGACCAGCATTTGTCTTTAGAAACTGTACGGACTATTACTGCTCCCTTTCTGTCAATTTCGTACACTATACGGACTGTCCAAACCCGCAATAAATGCACAAAAATTAGTCTAGAAATTCATGCTTGAAATCTGAAACTGTACGTCCTTCATTAATAACTGTATTAACCTTGGTTTGTGTGCTGGAAATCACTGTATGGCCCATAAATAATAATTGTGCCCTCCAACTGTGTATACAATAGTACGGCCCAGAAATTAAATGCTCATGTTGTACAGAATTCTCTCTTGGAAATTGTGCTTGAAACATTGCTCTTGCTCTACCTTTCTCCAACTCATTAATTGTTCTCTCTTCAATTAATGACAATGTGACTTCAATAATGTTTTCTCTCTTTCCCTAGATGTCTTTTTATATTTTTCCTCTTCCCAAAACCCTAACTAACTAATCTCAACTAACTCATCAATGGTTAAACTCAATCATATCTAAAGGCTCACATTAAATGCTCATTTAATAATACACTTTAATATTAAATGCTCACAAATCTTTTTGGGACATGTTGACCACCTATTTCAGCTAGGGTGTCAACTCTATATGCCATGAAAATATGTACCTGATGGTGCAACAAAGTTGAAGACTTACTGGTTCTACAAGGCAATTTTTGCCCCCGACACTTCTTTTTGTAACTGGAATTTCCACTCCCCTGCGTGGGATAATAATGTAATAGGTCTGCATGGATCATATTTTAGGTTAGTTGCCTAGGAATTTATCAATAGGGAAGTCTTTTCATCGAGTGTTTTATTTCCTCAGGTAATTAATTTGACCTAACTAGCCTTTTTAATTACCCTCGAGTTTTTCACTCCCACAATAATCCTTGAAAGTGGTGAAAGGCGTTCTAATGATCGAGCCCAATGGGTGACTAGGGTCTAGGAATATTGTAAATAACCATGCTAAACATCTCCTAGAGTCTTGCGGAATTTCGTTGGGTCTAAGTAGTTTTTTTTTAATTTTTTAAAATTACTCAATTAATGGTAATTTTAATTAATTTTGATGTAAAAATGTAAAAACTAGGTCCTAAGGGATTTTGATAGGGGTATGAATACTCAAAAGAAATGGAATGACACCCCCTACACCGTTGGACCAAGTTTCAGCTCAATTGGACAAGTTTTGCTAGGTCATTGTCCATGAGGAGTCCAAGTCAGTCAAAAATCAGCAAATAATTGGCTAAATTAAAAAAAGCAAAAAATTGTAAAATGAGCAAAAAATCATGAGAGAGAGTGGGAAAGGTTTCCTAACCTTTTTCCTAGGTTGGAAAAGTAATTTTCCACTTAAAAGACCCCCCCTTGCTTAGCCAACAACTTAAAGTGGTGTTCCCTAGCTAATTGACATGTGGGAATTGTTAATGTTTATGCCATTATTATGGTTCTTTGCATTTCAATAGATAAGAGCAACATAAGAACAAGATCACTGAGAAATACACATTCACAAGAGACACAACGTTTATCCTGGGAAACCCTCTAGGGGAAGAAAACCCAGCAAAAACTTCCTTATAATAAATTGCCAATACAATGTCAAGAGATAACTCAAACCAATACAGAAAGTCCTCTCCAAAAGATGCGCCACTCTTCTCCCTCTCTCCTTTGTCGGTAACAGATCAGAACTTGTCTCTCAAACTGAGCAAGTGGGTTGTGTTCAAATGAGGCGCTAGCCTCCTTTATTTATACAAGTTTTGGCATGTGTGAAGCGGCTCTTCACTGGCAGGGCCGACTTCTTAATCTGGGTGGGTAAACCCACCTTTATTATATTTTTGGATCTTCTTATTAACTGTTGGGGCCAACTTCTTATTCTGCCTATTATAATTGTTTGTTGACCAATCCGCAAAAGGGGATTTGGCCTAATACAATTACCGACATGATTAATCCACAATGGGGATTAATCCTATAAATAATATATCAAATAATAATAAGAATACTCTTTGCAGTTACATTATTTCAACACTCCCCTTAACAAGAAGGGTATTCTTCAGCAGCATCATGCGAGAGAGGTCTGCATCATTAGTGGCATCAGGAGGACAGTATCGTCAATATCATCTTGGAACATTGGCTGGCATATTTACGAGTCATCGGAAGTTTTCTTCATCGACAGCAT
>SNQJ01S0065627.1:69060-81936 GCA_010110895.2 Picea sitchensis
CCCTGGAAAAACCCTCTCAAGCTTGAGGGAAAAAACCAACAAACGATCTTTCTTATTAGCAAATGAATGAGCTAGGAGCAGATACAAATTTACCACAGCCACATAGGCTTTCAACCATGAGAGTTTGCTATCTAGATCTAGCTTTAAAGCTAGCTCAAATTCTGGTAGAAGTTCGCAGCCCTAAACCTGAAAACAAACTGTCCTTGCTGCAAAGATCCCACGAGCAACATAGCTTCCTTCTTCACTGTGTCTTCAGCAAGTATTCGATGTCACTTTGTCAAGCACCGAGGAGTCTTATTAATAATAATTATTTCTCCATAACTCGCTATGGAACTCGTCTTCATCACTTGACTTAACTAAGATAACTCGTCTTAGTAACTCAAGTTACCAACTCGACTTTACATGCAAACTTTGTTAACTTGTCAACTTGACTTTGTTAACTCAACTTACCAACTCAACTTTACATGCAGACTACTTGACAACTCGACTTTGCTTTGCAACTGGGTTTGCATGACTTGACTTGACAACTCGAACTTGACAACTCAACTCTTTGACAACTCGAACTTGACAACTCGTCTTTGCATGAATCAACTTTTGTACAGGCTCGACTCTTCTTCTTTCTTCCAGCAATCACAAGTCTTTCATGGCAACCATGGTCTCACGTGCCATCATACTAGCTCATCACATATACATCATTTGCATCTCACATATAAGAAAGATCATTTGTCTCAAGATGTGACCATCTGGTTCTCCACTCATGGTCAATTGCTTGGCCTAGGAAAACCTCACACACCACTTTTTCCTACACAAGGCAATACCTCAACACATGAGGTCACTCAATGTTGTCACAAATAAGATTGATCAACAATATACTCTTGTCTTGGCTTTTGCTGATACAAAGTTCACAAGACTTTTTTCCTTGTCTCAAATAAGGCTTTTCTCCAAGTTCCAAGTCAGCCTACACAAGGCAGTCTTGGAGAATGACTCACTTTGCTGCAAACTTTAACAATATTGTGACGTGGTCGACCATGGATTGAAGAGGGATCTAACTACTCCACATTTTTTTATTATTTCTTTGCCTCGTCATAGAGTTAGTTAGCAAAAAATACTTGTTTATTGTATGAGAGAAGAGACTCACTCTATAAAGAGGAGCTTCCTCTCCATTGTTATGGTTGTTGAAACTTTGGGGATTGAGGATTGGAGGTATAATATCATTTTTATGTGAGACTTTCATTTTGCACTTTATTTTCATATGTTTATTTTTGTATTAGGAAACCCTTGTAGCATGTTATGAATGCCTTGTAGTGAACTATGCTTCATTTGGATAGATTAATCTAAGGATGTTATCCTGCTTATTGCTATTCTTGTTGTGTCAAGCTTTCATATAATAGACACAATTTTGCTAGATTAACATAACCTCACATTCATGACAATGCTTCAGTGTGGCACCTCTAGCCTTCCCAGGTAATTTTCTGCTATAATCAACAATCTAGGGCTGATTTGTGGCATGCATAGCAACCATTATTGCCCTACATTTTCATGCACTTTCCCCCTTTGATCTATGCTTCATTGACTCCATTTTCCCAAGGTGTGATTATGCACTTGGTCTTGGGATTTCTACCTTCATCTTTCCTTCTCACACCACTGATTATTTGTGGTGAACCAACCTGGTTCACTATGTAAATATCCAATATAAATAAGACAGTGCGCAATAATCCATTTAAAGATAGTAAATATATTAATAATAATGTATAAGAATATGATATGAATGAGATATAATGAGATGAGCTACAATGAGGATGGGGGCTTGTATATATACCCATGCAGGGGTGCCCTTTCATAAGAGACATGACCTTTCATATGTCATGTCTCTTCATAATTAATTATTACTTATTAGTTATTTATATTTACATATTATATATATTTATGTTTGTTACATTGCCTTCACCTTAAATGCTTTGTCCTCAAAGCATGTTTATGGAGAGGCTTACTTCTTCGTTCTGGCTTGCAATGTCTTCGCATGAGTCTCTGTTTTTGGTGTTGTTAAGATTGATGATACCAGACGATATGAGTGATGAAGAGTTGAGCAGAATTGTCGAATTGTGAAAGAGTTTGACCACCCTAGTTTGATCTTCAGCAGAACTGGATGTTTATAGGGTTCTTGTTTTGGATAATATTTATATTCTAATTGGTTAATATATCTACTCTTATGATTTGAATGTCGAGAGGGAGTTCTCATAACATGATTTCCCCTCATCATACTTGGAGCATTTTCTTCTTTTGACTTTGATATATGATTTTCTTCATGCGGCGATGTTACTTTGTTAATGGCTGAATTTTGATTAGTAAGTTTACCTGGATCTTCCATTGTTTGTACTCCAACATCTCTATATGTTTTTTCTTCAACTGGATTGGCATCTTTTTGAGCTTTAATGTCTGGATTTTCAAGTTTCTCTTCTTTCGATTTTCTGATTTGTTCTAGTAGCTTGTGATTGAGGTTTTTCAAACGAGAATTTTCTTTATTTWTTTTTGATAGGTTCTTCTTATGTCTTGATTCTCTTGTTTCAACTTCTGAACACATTGTTTTCGAACCTTTGACTTCTTGATCTGTGTAATTAGTTTTTGACTGTGTTCTTTTAAACGATAAATTTCTTTGTTTTTATCCTTGATAACTTCGTCATATTCTTTTTGCATCCTTTGCATTCCTTTTTTATTTTCCTGAAGTATCACTTCTGAGATATCGTTAAAGTCTTATGGTGTTACAGAATCTAACTCTGATGTGGTTTCTTGTAATGTTATCATCTTCTCCTTATAGGGGAATGCCACAAATATTTTTTCCATGTTTAAGATAAAGGTACCTAGGCTTTTAAACCAGGGTAGCCCCATAATGATGTCGATTTATTCTCTATACATAGTTGTGACATAGAATTGAGATATATATTTATATTCGTCAATTTTCACTTGTAACTCCTTAATTTGAAAAATATCTTTCTTTTCAATTATATTCGGTTCTAGAATTAATAATTGATTTGCCAAATCAATATTAATGTAATTTTCATTATAGTCCAAGTTGACAATGATGTTAACCTCTCTTCTTGCATACTCCCTTTTAATGTAGAAAAATCATAACATACTATTGGACAACCTATGTAAGTAAATCTTCCTTTTGTCATCTTCAAATTGTCCTTTTTATAACTTTGACTTTGATTAAAAACCTTTTTTAATATCTCCTTATTATATATATATATATATATATATATACTTTTTATAATTTATATAAATATAAATATATTTTATATTTTATATAAATATAAATATTTTTTTCACTTTTGATAAGATATTAATGCCTTGGTTCCACTTTAACTTCTTTTTGAACTTTATAAACTTCCAATAACTTGATAAACTTTCAATACTTTTCCCTTTATAAATATTAACACCTTGCTTTTGATTTAAGAATATCTTCACCTTTTAATTTTAAGTGTCTTCTTTATTTATAAAAACACCTTTTCACACTTTTTATGTCCCCTTTTTATTAAAACTTTAAACCTTTATAATCCCTTTTAACTTGAACTTTAGGATTTCCCTTCAATATGAGTACTTTGACTATTAATTCTTAATATCTTAATATGACGCCTTGGTAACTCTTCGTTATGACGCCTTGGTAACTCTTCGTTTGGTTGTTTTGGAAGATACCACTGTGGTGAACCAACCTGGTTCACTATGTAAATATCCAATATAAATAAGACAATACGCAATAATCCATTTAAAGATAGTAAATATATTAATAATAATGTATAAGAATATGATATGAATGAGATATAATGACATGAACTACAATGAAGATGGGGGCTTGTATATATACCCACGCAGGGGTGCCCTTTCATAAGAGACGTGGCATTTCATATGTCATGTCTCTTCATAATTACTTATTACTTATTAGTTATTTATATTTACATATTATATATATATTTATGTTTGTTACATTATTCCACATACACTACATCCATTTGTTTTGCTTAGGCTTACTCTTCACTAAATCACCTTGTGCCTCCACTCTATAGCCCTAACAATCCTTCCTTCAGCCTTCAGGGAAGCCCCCCCTTGAGTTCGAGAAGAGCCAACCAAAAGTGAGAGGAAGAGATACTGTGGTGACAGTGGGTAGCCTTCTTGAGTTGCACAAGACTAGCTTCTTGATGCTTGGGACTTCACATCTTTTGGGGGTGCTAGATTCTGTTATAATAACACCCATAACTATTACTTATAAGTACTTTAGCCCTTCCTCAATCAATGCTAAATCCATATTTATTTTTGCTAGCATAACTTTCAGAAAAACTTCTTCATCACCTCATTCTCTTGTGTGTAACCTGTTCCTCCTTTTTTGTTTTTTCGTTCTGTGCAACCTACGTTTTTCTCATTCTCCAAGGACTTGCACAATATCCGTATCAATTTGTTGTGCTGGACTCCAATTTGCACCTGTAGCTATCTCAAATTGTCCATATGAGATTTAATCAACACATCTCTGCAAAATGGTTGTAACTTGTCAACATTTCCCCTGTTGACTGTTAAAATTTTGGTTTTCTCGTTTTACCATAGACAATGTTACACCATTGTCACCCAACAATATGTTAGAAATGTAACTCAGGAGGTCACACCATGATTTTGTGATGTTTTACACGGTGGGGACCATTTTGACTTTCCTGAAGTGTTTTATAATATAAAGGTGACTATATTATAAAAGTGACTTTATGTATTTTTAATGACTTAAGTGAAAAGTTAAGTTGTGGGTCCCAAAAAGATTTGTGAGCATTTAATAATAAAGTGTATTATTAAATGAGCATTTAATGTGAGCCTTTAGATATGATTGATCTCAACCATTGATGAGTTAGTTGAGATTAGTTAGTTAGGGTTTCGGGAAGAGGAAAAATATAAAAAGACATCTAGGGAAAGAGAGAAAACATTATTGAAGTCACATTGTCATTAATTGAAGAGAGAGAGCAATTAATGAGTTGGAGAAAGGTAGAGCAAGAGCAGTTTTTCAAGCACGGTTTCCAAGAGAGAATTCCGTACAACATGAGCATTTAATTTCTAGGCCGTACTATTGTATACACAGTTGGAGGGCGCATATATTATTTATGGGCCGCACAGTGAGTTCTAGCACACAAATCGAGGTTAATACAGTTATTAATGAAGGCCGTACAGTTTCAGATTGCAAGCATGCATTTCTAGACTGATTTCTATGCATTTATTGCTGGTCTGGGTAGTCCCTACAGTGTATGGAATTGACAGAAAGGGAGCAGTAACAGTCCGTACAATTTCTAAAGACAAATGCTGGTCAGATGATGAGATAAGTATAGCTTGAATGATTGTAATTTGTACTTGAAGTAAAAGTTTTTCTCTATCTTTGGGTTGCCTCACAGTTCATGAGGATTTTCCTTGGCTTTTGCCTAATTTCTTGTGTCAACTGCTTACAGTAGGATCTACTTGGTTGATTGGTACTTTCATTTTAGTTTTAGTTTGATTCTAGTTCATTAAATGCATGTGGTGTAATTGGTTCATTAATAACTCAGATTAAATGCAAAGTCAATTGTTTCAACCAAGTGTTTGACGAAAGGTTTCAGTGAAGTTTTGCTTTTTGTCATAGAAAATCTACATGGTATCAGAGCCTAGGGTTCTGTAAGTGAAGTTGAAAGGAGAAAGAGAGAGTTAGGGACCGTTTGTTTTGATTTTGATTGGTTTATTCTCAGCAAGAACAATTAAAGAAATAATGGCTTTCTATATAAGGTTTGAGGACAGATTAGATGGCATGTCTAATTACCTTCAATGGAAAATTAGAATAGCAATAGTTCTAAAGGAGAATAAGATCTGGAATTTTTTCAATATAGTTGTTGTTGTACCCACAAATAACCCAGTTGCCCTAGACCTTCATGAGATAAAGGAGGCTAAGGCACATAGAATCTTGCTGGATGGTGTGAAAGACCACCTTATCCCAGACTTGGCTAAGAAACCAATAGCCCAAGTGATGTGGGACACTTTGAAAAATCTGTTTGAAACCAATAATGAGAATATAAAGATGGCCCAGAAAGACAAGCTGCATGAGGTTAGAATGACCAAGGAGGATAATGTAGCTACCTACTTGACCAGATTGGCTCAAGTGAAAGATGAGCTACCTGCTGTAGGTGAGGTCATCTCTGACTCAGAAATGGTGAGGATAGCCCTTAAGGGGTTTACCAAAGAGTGGGAGGTTTTTGTAAAATGTGTGGTGGGTAGAGAGAAGTTGCCAGACTGGAGTAGATTATGGGATGACTTTATCTAGGAGGAGATCCAGGAGGGGTCTCAAGGTAAAGCCAAGACATATATTGATATTGATGAAAATGCGGCCCTTGCTGTAAAAATCAAAGGCAAGAAGAAGAAAGACTTGAGTAAGATTCGTTGCTATGTTTGCAACAAACTTGGACATTTTGCAAGCCATTGTTCTGATCGGAAGAAGGAGAAGAAGGATGAAAGTTGTGCAGTAGTTTCAATTGTTATAGATGACTTCTCAAAGGAATTTGAGAAATCATTTTGTCTTGTGTCTCTTGATTCAGGCATAGGAAGCTCATAAAGGTTTGTAGATTCTTGGATCATTGATAGTGGTGCATCCAAACACATTACTGGCTTGTGGGGTGCCTTTATGAGTATCAATGAGATTGGTCCTGGTTGCAATGTTATGACCGACATTACTCGAGCAGTCAGAGGGGTTGGAACAGTCAGGTTCCAACTTGAATTTGGTGAGCTCTTCACTTTGGAAGGAGTTCTGTTTGTCCTAGGGATTCCAGTGAATTTAATTTCTATTTCAGCCCTGGAAGATTCGTGATAGGGGATAGTGTTCAGGTGGGGACATGTGTTCTTGTATCCTGTACGAGTACAACCGGTCGAAGCACTGTTGCTTGGTGATCGGAAAGAGAGACTGTACTTGGTTCGAGGAATGACTACGTATAGTAGTTCTGGATGGCTGTCAGCATCTGGAATTGAAGATGAGCAGTTGGCTCAGGTAAGGGTTGCAGAGGGAGTGCATGCAGAAGATCAACCCTTGGATTCAGGAGAACATGAAGGTTCACTTGAAAGCACTGGCAGGAGACTCAGCCAGCATAGAGAGAATGAGCAGGATCCAAAGTTTTGAGTTGTCTTCCAACATCAGCTTCCAGAGCCAGAGGGAGTTCTTGACAGTGGTCAAGATGATAGTGTTGGGACCTCCCTCGTTAAGATGAAGTGTTAGAAATATAACTCAAGAGGTCACACCATGATTTTGTGATGTTTTACATGGTGGGGACCATTTTGACTTTCCTAAAGTGTTTTATAATATAAAAGCGACTTTATGTTTTTTTAATGACTTGAGTGAAAAGTTGAGTTGTGGGTCCTGTTGCCGTCCTTCTACACACTTGCAAACGTGGACTAAGTCTCAATCCACTTAGTGTGTCCTTGGAGGCACAATGCCTAAGTTCAAGCCCACTGTCACCTCGACTTGAACTTCTTTTGTCTAGGCTTACTCCTAGGGAAGCCAAGAGGGGTAGATCCTAGTTACTATGTGAGTTATTAGGTGAAATCTAGGAGTTAATTTTAGTTTGTTAAAGGTAGGGGGAAACTAGCCTATATGAGAGGCAACAATGCAATGAAAACCTTTAATGAAAAGCAACCCTTTCCCTAAGTCAACTATGACTAGTGCCTAAGGTTGGGCAATGGGGTCAATTAAGTTACACAAAGATCTAAATACAAAGCAAAGAATAACTTTACAAATTAGATGAGATACAAAAGAATTATAACAACTATCAACAAATAAAGAATAGCTAGATGTTTCAACAATATACAAAGATACAATTACTTACAGATTTACAAAAGAGAGATACACTTGTTAGATTTATTACACCAATGAACTAACCACTTAATTGATTTTTGCAGATAAGGAAAGATAGATAGCTCAAAAATGCATTTACCACAAATAAACAACTTACAATCCCAGCTTAAAGGCCCTAAAGGAGAGGTGTTCAACTTAGTGTGTCCTTGGAGGCACAATGCCTAAGTTCAAGCCCACTGTCACCTCGACTTGAACTTCTTTTTTCTAGGCTTACTCCTAGTGAAGCCTAGGGGGGTAGACCCTAGTTACTATGTGAGTTATTAGGTGAAATCTAGGAGTTAATTTTAGTTTGTTAAAGGTAGGGGGAAACTAGCCTATATGAGAGGCAACAATGAAATGCAAACCTTTAATGAAAAGAAACCCTTTCCTTAAGTCAACTATGACTAGTGCTTAAGGTTGGGCAATGGGGTCAATTAAGTTACACAAAGATCTAAATACAAAGCAAAGAATAACTTTACAAATTAGATGAGATACAAAAGAATTATAACAATTATTAACAAATAAAGAATAGCTAGATGTTTCAACAATATACAAAGATACAATTACTTACAGATTTACAAAAGAGAGATACACTTGTTGGATTTATTACACCAATGAACTAACCACTTAATTGATTTTTGCAGATAAGGAAAGATAGATAGCTCAAAAATGCATTTACCACAAATAAACAACTTACAATCCCAGCTTGAAGGCCCTAAAGGAGAAGTGCGCAACTTCAAGGAGGGAAGCTAAAGCAAGAAAGCCACCAATGGCACTAAGTGCGCAACTTCAAGGATGTATGAACTTTAGATACACCAATCAACCATAAGATACTCAATTGAAATGTAAATGCTTGAAAGATAAAGCTTGAAGTAAAATTGCATGAAAGTTAAACACAACTTAGAATAGATTACAAAATTGGAGCTTAGGTTGTGTGAGTAAATTTTAAGGTTTAATTAAGTGAGGTGAAGCTGCAAGCCTAGAATAGGTGACTTCCCCAATACTCCTACCGCTTTGGCCAAAATGATTGTTGGGTGCTCAATAAGCAAGGAAAACAAGGCCTTACCCTAGCTCCACAGGTCAACCCGGAAAACTTGGGCGCTCAACAAGGGGGACACCTAGTGCCGTGAGATCATCTCTGATCTAGCACCCCAAGTAGCCTCCACAAGCCTCCTTTTTGGTGGCGAAAGTTGTATCAGTAGAGGGTGCTCTAATTACTAGATTGATTTGTCCTCCTCGAGCTACAAGTAGATTGATTTAGCAATTAAGATTACTTGAGTGAAATCTTAGAAAGGTAAAATGTTATGAACATAAATATACATATAAATAGATATTCATAACATAATAATTAATAAATAGTAATTATTAATAATGAAAGGACATGTCTCAAAGGACGTGTCTATTGGTTAAGGGCACCCCTGCGTGGGTATATAAACGAGCCCTCATTCTCAATTGTATATCATCTTATCTATTCATATTTTATACATTATTCCTACATGGATTATTATGTTATATTCGAAGTATTTTGGATAATTCTTGTGTGAGCGAACTTTGTTCATCTCATTTGGTATCAGAGCTTCGTTTTCCTGATCTCGGCCTTTGGCCAGTCTCATTTGTCTCGATCCGACTTTTGGCCAACCCATTATTTCAGAGTTTCTCCGAGTCTTTGGTCCTTGACCACAATCTGGCCCTTGGCCATTTTCAAAATCAGTTTCTATTGAAGAATTTTTTTTTTATACATATATAGTCCGCTGCTATCAAAAGAAATAATTATTTCATTGCAAGCTTGAAGATAAACTAGATATCAAGAAAATACAAGGAAGAATTCTATTAATTCTAATTTCCAAAAAAAAAAGAGTGATTCTGCTAGAAATTCAGAAAAGAAATCGAAAAAAATTGTTAAAGGAATTTATGTTGTAGTTCCAGTTAGCTGTCATACACTTAGCCACCAAATTGCAGCCTTTGTATGACTCGGAACAATCTGCCCCATTCTCGACCAAAAAAATTGCGTGCTATCACACAAGGATACTAGTCGCTCAATTTCTTTATACTATTTATTACTTGGGCAACAATTCTGTAAAAAAAAAAAGCTCCCTGAATTCGGAGAAGAGAAAATTGTGCAGCGAATATATCAGATGTTTCGAGTTTGATTCTAGGAAGCCAAGTGTCTAAGAGGTTTCGAGTTGTATTTTATGAGGGTTTCACTGTGTATCGGTTATCGAAGACTGCAATCGGGGTCACTTGCTGCCGACTAGAGGAACCACCTTTCCTCTCCGCTCCAATTAGGTTCTGGACATTGCTTGCAAAATAAAACTGCCCGACATTACTCTTATTTCTGGGTCGCAGAATAGTCTAAGAATAAGGGAAAATTTTGACGGGAGTTGGCATTGATCAATACCACCTACAGTCAATTCCAATTTAACAACCACTGCAATATCTGCTGAGTGAGAAAAGAACTAGGAAGAGTTTGCAAAGGTTTATCACTATCCAAAACTCACGAGGCTTAAAAAAACAAAGAAAAAGGAATCGAATCCGACTATATCCGTGGAGGTAAAACCAAAATCTGAAACTGGTCTACACTTTTTCTATCTTAGAATAGCTATCTGGAACCTGTATATCAATCTAGCCGCCATCTCATCTGATTGTACCGAGCCACCATTACATCGCAGATTGGTTATGTAGTTCTCAGCACTACAAGCCACGCTTGGTATACTCGTGTTCGTCATAAATCTATTTTGAAAGTAGAGTAATACAACAAGTCAAGAGTATTACTATATTTGCACTGGTTCAATAAATGTTGTGACCCTCCAAAAATATTATCAACAAAGTAAAGTTCATAAAAGTAAATATATTTATTTTATTCCATTGAAACAAAAGTCAAATGTTGACCGGGTGTATCATATTGGATGGTCTGTGCGGGCAGCTAGGTTATGATCGTATGTCATAGAGCCATCGTCTTGGGAACCCTGAACATATTATATTACACAAACTGTTAAAAAAAATCAACGTAAAGGTTATTGTGACAATTCATGGCCACATTCAAAGGACGGGACAAAGATATAAATTCCTTTTTTAAAATGGGCGGTAAGGTAAAGTAAAGTCTTTTTTAAAAAGTGTTCAGTAAAATAAGGTAAAGTCGAGAATATAAAAAAAAAAACAAAATATTTTAGTGCCCATTTAAAGTAAAAAGGTGGAATAATTACCTAAGCAACGGAAAGAAAAAGGTAATTTAAAGTTTATAAGAAAAAGGTAATTAAAAGGTTTTTGAAGGCCTAGTGGAATTAAGAAGATATTATATAGATAAAAAAGAGATACATATATTAAAAGGGGAGAATTATAAGGAGCTTATTAATAAAGGAAAAATAAAAAGGTATTCAAAAGTTATAATTAAGAAAAAAGGGTTACATATATATTTAAAAATATATATATCTTAAAGAGGAGTTATAAGAAAGTATAAAAAGTAAAAGGTATTATATTAAAAAGGGATGTTTTTAAAAATTGAAGAGTCCCTTAAGTTATAAGAAGAGTGAAGTACATTTTATACAAAGTAAAAAAATGATCAAAGTAAAAAGGTAACAAAAGGCTTTTGGAAGGTAGTGAAGGGTAGTTAAAGGGAAAAAAAAAGATATAAAATATATATATTCCAAGTGCATCATTTATAAAAAGAAAAAGGGGATTATCAAAGAAATTTTATATTTTCAAAGAAGCGATTGAAGACCTTAAAATAAAGGTGATTCCTCTCAAAGTTAAGTGAAGTGAAGCTTTAAAAAGGATTTTTTCTAAAAAGATACATTTAAAAAAATCATTTATTATGGAAGGATATCAAGATAATTCAGAAATACAATTACGAATATTGGAAGGAGAACTAGGACATTATAAAGCAATAAAAAAATACAGTTTGAAATTGAGAAGGAAAACTATTTTAATGGGTTAACACAGAAAGATAATCATTACTTCAAAGAGCGTATTCGGGAACGCATTGCACAAAATGAAGAACTAAAGATCGAAAGACAAAAAATGGACCCAGACTTACTAAAACGAGATGAAGAAATATTACAATTAAAAAATCATAATCAAAATTTACTAGTTAAAATCAGAAAATTAAAAGACAAGAAGCAAGGGAATACAAATTCAGAGCAAGAAAATCAAGGTCTCAAGGAGAAATCAACTGAAAAGGAGGAAGGAATCTCCTGCCTAAGGAACCTTAACCAGAAGTTACTTGAACAAATTAAAATCTTAAAGGACGAAAGAAAGGAGAATCTAGAATCAGAAAAAGACAATAGGTCAAAAAATAAGGAAGAACTTTTACGATTAAGACAACATAATGAAGATTTATTAACTCGGATTAAAAAGTGGAAGCATGATAAGAAGACTTTACAAGAAAAGCTAGATCACAAAACATCATTAGTCGATAAGGAAACGATGACAGACCCAATCAACCTTACAACTCAAAAGGAGGCAAATCCAGTTGATGTAAAAACATTTTCAAATGTCAAGGTACAAACATGCCATAGATATCAAGAAGACTCAGCTCCACAAGTTAATCAAGAAAAATATGCAAGTATAAGAAATAAAGATCAAGTTGCAAGGATGCCTTATCGACATCCTAATTACAAAAGTCGATACTTCCGCCAATCAATGTATCAACATAAACAAATAACCGCTATATCGAAGAATATTACTTCCACTACAAGTGTGTGTCAAAATATAAGCTATCAAGGGACTAGAAATGCATCAAGTTCTTTCCAAGAACCCTATAAAAACCCAAATCTGCAGAAGATCGAATTAGGATGGGCAGACTCCTTTACAATTCGACAATTATGCCCAGTGCTTAGAAGATCCTATCGTCTCATTTCTTCAACGATTACTAACTCAAGAATGAAGAATCATGAGACAATAATTACAAGCTAGAGCAAGAGATAAGTCTTCCATAAAGTATGCTTTGAGGACAAAGCATTTTTTAAGGGGAAGACAATGTTATGAACATAAATATACATATAAATAGA
>SNQJ01S0065629.1:18861-46268 GCA_010110895.2 Picea sitchensis
GTCTCCATCACCTACTCTCCTCACTGCGTTCGACGGTCATTCTTTCCGACCACATGGCATCGTTCCTTCTTTCCCTGTGCAGTTAGGAGGGAAGACCGTGTGTGTTGAAGTAGAGGTAGTTGATGCTCCCCTCGACTATAACCTCTTTTTAGGTTGGAGTTGGACTTATGCTATGCAAGCTGTGGTTGCTACAGTTTTTCGAGTCTTGTTGTTTCCACACGAAGGCCGGATAGTGACCATCGATCAATTATCCTTCTCTAGACCTGGCCCATCTTTGGGGGCATCCACGGTTCCCATGATTGATAATCCTCAACCAGGTGTCGTTAACGTAGGAGTTGGTTTGTGCCCGTCCTTCATGGGTACCTTCGATTACCCACCTCCTCACGACGATGTCAAATTTATATCTAATCACCATAAGGTTGATATTTTTCAAGTTTCGTCGTTCCGCATGACTTACTTTGAGGATCCTTGGATTCTTCTTTCCCCATCGACCATGATGGATGAGGCAGGGCATTCAGGCATGTCCATTTCCTTGTCAGTTGCTAAAGTAGCGTACTCTTTAGTCTAGAAAGCTTCAGCTAACCCTGATCTAACTCCCGCACAAGAGTTAGATCCACTTCTAGAGCCTATTTGGGCTCAGGGTTCTCTTGCTAACGTCAATTCATTAGACTTAGTCTTGCCTTCTGACGAAGTAGTAATCGAAGCAATGACTAGTCCGGACAAACCTTGGGAGGATCTTCATCACAGATCATATTTCCTCCCAGAGTTAAGCCGAATCGAGGCAGGGGAATTCACTATCACCATGACGGGAGATCATCCATGTCCTATTAATCTCTTAGCTACACAGGAAATTTATGTTAAGGGTAATATGGAAACCATTGCTGAAACGATACCTATCAACATTGCCAGAACCCCTGGCATCATAGACAATATTTTCGTCGGAGTATACAGCTCCCCCGAGGAGATGCCAGGCATCGACCCACAAATAGTCTATCTTGAGCTAACTTTGTTGTTTTTCAAGCTCGCTTTGAGATCTGAAAGAAACATCCGACGAGACTGTATTTATGCTTTTTGATCTCGTCTGGATTAACTGAGAAAAGTAACCATTACAGAGTCTTCTTTAAGCCCTTTTCAGACTCCTTAAATATGAAAAGATTGTCGAGTGATCTTGTTTCTTCACACTCGTTAAATTGGTCCAGAAGAATGTTCCTTAAAGGGGTCTCCTTTTAATCCCTTTTTAGACCCTCTAAACATGAAAATATTGTCGAGCGATCTTGTGGCCTTTCACGCTCATTAAACTGAAATTTGAAGTCACGTCTGTCCGGCGGTAGTTTACCTCTTTTTCTGTCCGGACGGTCAACTGTACGAACAAAGGTATACTCTATAGAACTTTCGTTCTTTAGAAGAGTATCCTCAGGTATAATTTTATTCCTTTTTCGGGCCTGAGGGACTAAATTTATGAAAAAGAAACCCCCCCGGAGTCCATAGTTAAGCTCTTTTCAGACTCCCTAAAATTGAAAAGATCGTCGAGTGACCTTATTCTTTCACACTCGTTAAAATGGTCCAGAAGAACATTCCTGATGGAGTCCATAGTTAATCTTTTTTTAGACTCCTTAAAAGTGAAAAAATAGCCGAGTGATCTTGTCCTTTTCACACTCGTTAAAATGGTTTTGAATTGACGTTTAATCGGTGCTAGTTTATCCCTTTTTCGAACCGACTAGACTATCTTCATAAAAGGTACCCCAGTGGAGTCTCCTTTTATTCTTTTTTCAGACTCTCTAAATATGAAAAACTACCGAGCTTCCCTTCTCTGGGCTCGTTAAACTTACATCGAAGGATGTTACCATTGTGTGTTCTATCAACCACATTTGCATACCTTATCCATCAGCCTTGTAACAGTTTTCTTCTGCATCTTAACACCTTTGGCCGCTGGAGGATTTTTCCCGAGTATCATTTTACCAGAACATCAGTCTTGTCCTTATGCCTCGAGCTTGTATGTTTTCAGTACTCGTTCCTCCATTGTAACGTAATATTCCTTTATTCTTTTTCAGAAATGATCAAAAAGAACAAAAAAAACAAATATACCCCAAAAAGAGGATGGGAAAAGTATTTTCTTTATTGGCAGCATAATGAGTCGCCCTTGGATAAAGCACATCTGTCTATTTGATCATCAGACTATGGGATGTAGTATGAGCTTAGGAATATTTTTCTCGCTATATAGATTTGTGTCCTCCACCATTTGGTTACTCTTCCAAACATATGGAGAGTTTGTGTCGCCTCCTGCTTCGTAGACTTATGATTAACATATATGCTGCCTGAGTCTTATCACTTGTCGTGCTATTATCCAAGGGAAGTTTGTCACTAAGCCTGATTCGACCCCTCTGCAATATGTCTCTTGTCTGCATACCCGACCATCCTGAACATCCAATCAAGTCCTTGTTCGAAATCACTGAAGCCTTCAGTCCGATCATCAAGATTATCAAGTCCATAACCAACGAGTCGTCGAAGACCTCTGGGTAGTGCAGTCGTACACTCATATTACACTCCTACCTAAGTTTTAGAATATTTTGAAGTTGTTTCTCGAGCTCTGAAGTACAACCATCAGGCCAAATCATCTTCTGGGAGATGGATACTCTATATGTATATCTTTCTGATTTCGAGATGTAGATCCACTGTGTATTATTCGCGGCTACTCTTTATAGTTATTTGACATGGATCTACAGTGTATTTGATTGGTAGCCATGGTTCTATTTTATCCCAAGCATGGGTATACCCGCCTCGGTGAGACATTTTTTATTTTGCAGATGACACCTCTTGGTTCCTGATCCTTGGCCTCACTCATTCAGCACATCAGTAAAGATTGGTAAAAGATTGGTAATGTATTTCGGCCATCAGATGCTCTTCTGACCTCACACATTAGGGGGCATCTGTTATAACCCTAAATTGCACCACACATGCTTACCTGGCAGCAGGCCAACTCATATCCCTTCTTTGCCAAAAACTACTGAACAACTCTTCTAAAAACTCCATTTTTAAAAAGTACATGCTAGTTGGCCCACTACAGCCCGCGTGTATCTAAAAGTACATGCTAGCAGGCCCACTACAGCCCGTGTGTACCTTCAGAATCACAAAAAAAAGGAAAGTTGTCGACGGGACAAAAATATATGGGTCATTTAACTGAAACTCTCGGCCATGCATGGCCGAGGGTTCGTCCAAAACCCTAGCTCCTTCTAGTATATAAAAGAAGGGGTAGGGGTACCATTTGAAAGAGGAAAATTATAGCGAAGAAACTCTTCCCATTTGCCGAATCCATTTGTCCCAACCCTTTAGCCCTTCCTCAAGCCTAAGGAGAATTAACTCAAAGCAGTTGGAGGACAAAAGAAGAGGAGGAGCCTAGGATCAGGATCAAGGACTAGTGGCCGGTCTCGACTTTGATTCTAAGTTGATTCATTTTGAAAATAATAAAAGAATACTTTTCCCGTCCCAATGCATGAGTTATATATGATTTGTTTAATTTATACTTAATTTCTAACCCTCAAGTAGAAAAATAGCATGCATGCGTAGTGGTTTGTCTTGATTGTAGGACTATCTTTGGAAGGAGTAGAGCAAGCAAGCGGGCAAAGCGCAATGGAGGATCTACACCAAACATCAGTAAAAAGGTTAGTAGTTCATTTCCATGCATGTATCACGAAAGAGGGGTTTAAGTTTTGGGTGGTAGGATAAAAAGTAATTTCTTTTACGGTCAAAAATCTGCATGCAAGTCTGACCCTAGTTTGCCAGTTCGTAGGGTATTTTTCCCAACAACAAGTTGAAAAGGAGAAGTTCCAATGGATACTTTTATGTTTAATCCATATTCCCAAACTGCATATTTAAAGTGAGAATCCCATTCCTTTATTTGTGACAACATTTTCTTAATAATCCTGATCAAGTTTTTATTGGAGGATTTAGCCAAACCATTTCCTTGTGGGTTGTAAGAAGTAGATCGTCCAAGATATATGTTATAATTTTGACAAAACTGAACCAATTTGGAAGACTCAAAATGTTGAGAATTATCATTGATAATTGCCTAGGGCATCCAAGTCTAGCCAAGATATTTTCCTCAACGAACTTTATGATGATTGTGTCAGTTGTTTCCCTTAAAGGAATTGTCTCTACCCATTTGGCTAAGTAATTAGTGGATATAAAAATCCATTTATGGTATCCAATTCAATTTGGATTTATTTCACCAATGAAATCCAAACCCCACTATTGAAATGGTGTCTCAACTTTGATAGGTCTCAATGGGAGGAGAAACAACATTTTCTTTCCTATAAATGTTTGGCATTCCACACATGCCTTGACCATAGAATTCATATTAGAAAAAAAAGGACCAATAATAACTAGCTCTAAGGATCTTGTAGGAAGTGGCTTTCCAAGCATGATGACCACCACATACTCCCTTGTGAAATTTGGTGATAATTTTTTCAGTTTCCTCTTCAGTGAAAAAATTTAGTAGGATTCCCCCTAAATCTTTCCAAAACATATTTTATGCCAATGAAATATTTCAAAGACTTCATTTTGATAGATATTTCCTTGTCTTTGTCCCATATTGGTGAGCAACTTAAGTTCTACATGTAGAAGATGATTTCCTTATATCATTCAAACTAAGAAAATTTTGGGTTTACCTTCAAATGGTTCTTGTGTTTCATCCTATTTAGGTTGTGTTTCTATGATGCTAGTTAACAGTGCATTCATGAACAGAGATTTGCAATTTGAATCAGCCAGGAGTTTTCCTATCCCTTATCCCTTTACTAATTTTGTAGGATTAATCTCTACATCATACTCCTAAAGTTTATCAATCCGCTTACCCCTTCTTCCCTCACTATCAGGTTGTATAAGGATGTCTTTTAGAATGAAATATAAAATATTTGAATTCCTTCAAGGCTTTAACCAGGGCATAAGATTGGTTCTCCATGCTATTATATATTATTCTATCATCTCTCATGGCCTTACTAGAAAATTCTATGGGTTGCTACTAATTCTCTTCATTTTTTTGCAATAATACAACAATTGTGGTATGTTCTTAGGAAAAGGAGAAAATGAGGAATTCCTTATCATATTTTGGGCTGACCGGAATTGGAGACTCTCCCAGTGCCTCTTTCATATGTCAAAAATAGTCTTTAGATTCAGCAGTCCACTCGACCTCATGATATTTCTTCAACATGGCAGTGATATTATTCATCATTTTAGAAAAATTTGGGATTAATATTCTAAGAAAATTGATCTTTCCCAGAAAATTATGTACTTCCTTCTTATTTATAGGAAATGATTTTTTCTTGATTGCCTCTACCCTTTTTGAGTCTATCCTCACTCCCTTTTTGGATACTATATGACCTAAAATCTTCCCTTCTTACATGGAAAAATTGGACTTCTTGGGATTTAGGGACAAACCAAACTTATTTCATTTCACAAAGGTATGTTTTAAGTGCTTGATATTCTCCTAATTTGTCTTTGAGAACACCGTCATTTCATCCAGGTATATGAAAATAATATTTTCCCATTCTCCTACAAATTCTATGTCTATGGCCCTTTGGAAAGTTTCCCCTGCATTTATCAAACTAAAAGGCATTTTGTCATACATAAAATTTCTTCAAGGTCTTGAAAATGTTTTATTTTCCTTATCATCCAAGTGCATTGCCACTTGATTATATGTTGATAAACCATCCATCATTGAGATCCTATTTTATCCTATTACTTTCCACAGTTTGTGATCCATCTTAAATAAAGGGTAGTTGACTTTCAGTGAAGATTTGTTCAAGTTTCTAAAATCCACACAGAACCTTATTTCTCCACTCTTGTTTCTTACTGGGATCATGTTAGCCACCCATTCAAAATATCTAAGAGGGATTGTGATTTGGGAATCTAGTAAATGCCTCACTTCTTTCTCAATGGTAGGAAATATAAGAGGATTGACTTTCCTTAGTCTCTTCCTGAAAGGTTTAGTACTATGTTTGAGGTATATTCTATGTTTTATGATGGTATCATAAGTATTTAAGTCCTCGTACTTCCAAGAAAAAAAATCAATAAATTATTTGAACAGATGTACATATTTTAGCTTGTGCTCAGAAGGAATGCTTTTGGACAGCTTGATGTATGTGGGCTCTTTTTCTGTCCCTATATTATAGTCCTTGATATTCTCAGATTTTGGGAGGAAAACTGGTTTAATAGGTACATCATTTCTATCAAACAATTGTTCAAGAGGTACCAATCCTTTTGTAATAATTTATTTTTTTTAACTACAGGACTTTATGATCAACAATGTAATAACTGATATCAAGGATTGCTTCAATCTCTTCTTCCATTTTTTCTTCAATCTCTTCTTCATTATTTGAGTCAATGCAAGAGTTTTCAAACTCATCTATTATTTCCATGAATTTATTCATTTGTTGGTCATCTTCAAAAACTTTCTAATGCTTAATATTATCAGAAATAGATGGTATGTATCTCATCTCAATTTCATACTTAAATTTTGGTATGACTAGTGGTTTAAAAGTACTAGCTTCCAATGCTAGGGAATCAACTTGTTGATTGAATTCTATAAGGACAACAATAATGTTAAAATATTCATAAAAATTATCTATTACGTCCCATACCTGATCTCTATATGACCTCATCCTTGGATTCCTTGGTTGATATAAGCATTTGAATTGTTTTCCCACTAGTTTTGAATCACTAGACACTATTAACTTAGTAATTTGAAATTTTCTTCCAACCTTTAAGCCTAGGATTAGAGCTTCATATTTAGATATATTATTTGTTGCCTCATACTCAATTTTGTATGACAAAGGAAATTCTTCCTTGATAGGAGAAATGAGTATTACACCAACTCCCACCACTTGTTTTGAATATCCCCCAACAAAATACATCTTCCATACCCCATCTACCTCTGTAGTAGATTCCAAAAATGTCTCTGTAGGTGTAGGAGTATTACTATACTCTTCATTCACTAATAGGATAAAACAACCTAGGTCCTCATCAATAACATAAAAGGGATGATTTATGGGGTTATTTTGATCATTGACCACATAAGAAATTTTTTTCTCTATATATAATATTTTTTTCTCCCCTCCAAAGAATGGTATGCAGGCATGGGTCATATCCATATGCATAGTGCCTCCCATATTTCCTACTCATGTTCTTGAAAATAACATACCATAATTAGTAGGCACATTAGCCACTACCACAACCATCATAATTCTTTTAACAGACAGTTGAGCTAAGGTGACTACCATATCATTGATGGGGCCATCACACTTCACCTTTATAGAATCAAAAGAATACAAGTCATGATATGGCCTAGTTATCTCTAACCTCAAATTTTCCATGACTACTTTGGGCATGAGGTTATGTGATGTTCTGGAATAAAGCATACAATTGTGTATCATTTTATCATGAATATTTAAGGTAACATAAAATGGAGCAACTAATTCTTCATTCTCATCTATGTGAGGTCCAAACACAATAGTAGGGAATTCCTCTTGGACATTCAAAGTATCTGATAGATTTGTGGTTCCTTCTCCTTGCATGAATTTTTCAATATGTTTATGATATGAAATATTCTTAGCTAATTCAACTATAGGTACAAGGATTTTGATCTTGGAAAATTCATGCTCAATGTTGAAAAAGGGAACTAATTTCTCAATTTTTTTATGTTCTTTTCCACTTTCAAAGGTTCCAAAACCTCATTTACCTTAGGAACATATGAAACTTCTTACACTTTATCTTTCGACTGGCTTGAACTCGGATTTATAGGTTGAGGTTGATTATTTGGTATAGTTTATTTCTTCCTAGGTATAAGGTCATACTTCTTATGCATTTCAGCCTGTAATGTATCAACAAACATCTTTTATTGAATTGAGGATAAATCTTCTTGGTTAACCTCATTTTTAGAAATTTGTTTCCTAGGATTTAGAGAATTTCCATAGTCATTATGGGTTAGATGTATAGAATTATTATCAGCCTAGAGGAGGTGGAATTATTCTAGATAATCAATGTATTCCTCATCCATGGCTTCTTCGAGAAGTTTATTATGAGTTTTGGTTTTTACAAGAGGGTGGATGGATTGTTCTACATTTATTCTTTCCCTTCTCATCATTTATGGATTAAAAGGTCTTCTGAATTGATTATAGTTTCTCACACCTCCCTCTTGAGTAGATTTATTTGAATTTTTATTCTCAATCTCAAAAATGGACATCTTGTTTGATAATCTTGTAATCAGTATGGAAATTTCTTCAATCCTTGCCTCTTGGGAATATTTATTGGGATAAGAGGTGCCATATTCTTCTCTAGATTTCTTTTTTTTTCATTTGATCCAGCTTTTGTTTCATTTTTCTATATGCAATCATGTTCCCTTAGATATATATTGTATCATATTTCATTACAAGCAAGGTTGGGGATCTCCTTTCCCTCACCACAATGGAAAAATCAACATCAAATGCTCCAACATATGTAACTTTGGTTAATGGTTTTGAAGGTTTTATATCTCTGGGGATTTTTTTTTTAGAGTTTGTTCGATCATTTTTTGAAGTCAACAAAAACTTCATTATCTCTCTTCTTTAGTGAAACAAATTCAATTAGTTAATATAGGTTATCTCTTTTTTCACCCCATTGTCTCATAAAGGTAGATTCTAGAGACTTCTAGGTGTCAATTGAGGTGACAGGTAGCTCCCTAAACCACTTTATGATGTCTCCCTACAAAGTTTGGAGAAAAATCCTTATGGAGACATCATCATGCTCCACAAAAAGGTTATTAGTGAATTCTTGGAAATCACGCATGTGTTCTTCAGCAGAATAGGTTTTCTCCCCATCATATTTAAGTATAAATTTTAGGTAATTCATAGGGAGATCATGAACATTTGGAGGAAAATTCAAAGGGCCATATCTGGTAGTGAACCAAGGGGTTAAAGGTGGTGGATGTGGAGGTTTATTTCCCTTGTCTCTTCCTCCACACAAGCTCTCCATGTTGTTTTGCAGGATGAGGTTGTTGGATTCAAAAGATAGAGGGACAACAAGATCTTTCAAGAAGGTTCAAAGGGAAGAAATCCCTTCTTGACATAATTCTAAAGGAGAATTATGAATATCTATCAAATGTTTTGAGGGAAAATTTGAAGCAGAATGTGAATCTAGGGGTATATCAATCATATCTATATATTCATTAATTTTATGAACAATATAAGGATATGTTTCTAAATAAGGGTTACCTCAAGAAGAAGAGATCCGGAGTTCTCAAATATTTCTCTAGGTCACGATATTTTCTGGATCTGAGTACATTGTAATATGAGTAGGATCAATGTTACTTCTAGTGTATCTTCTAGTATACACCATGTTTTCCTTCTATGGATTTTCCAGGTGAAAATTTAGCATCTAGGCATTAGAGGCTTGTACACCATCAAGGATCAAAACTCACAATGTTGTATCCCAGGGAAACTATCTTCAAATTTCATCCCCGACAATGATGCCATTTAATATTTTATCCCCCGATATGTTCCAGGCTACTTTTGGAATGATTTTGAGGCATCCCAAGGGTCTAAAACTCCGAACAATTCTTAAATCCATATGCGTAGTAAATGAATATCATGCAAAAAATTATTAGCTCTCTCTCTCTCTCTCTCTCTCTCTCTCTCTCTCTCTCTCTCTAAAATTTCTCATCCCTCAAACATAATCATCTCAGATTGATCTGTAAATTTCCGTGGATATCCCACTGGAATAACTTAACAAAACATATCTAATCAAATATTAAAATATTTAGTATTCAGGTAATTTTCCCCTTAGATCTCCCGAATATTTAGTTATTAATTTTTTTCTTATGTATGAAATATAAAAAATGTGGAAAATAGAGAAAATAAAATAAAATCACACCATCCATAAATGAACACAAGATATGACCTAGGAAACCCAATACAAGAGAAAACCTGGATATAAGGTGAGGTTTCTCTGCTCTCTTTTCTCTGGTATAAAAATGATGCAAGTACAAAGAAAGAGACACTCTCTATGGACTTGACTTTGACTTGTGGCCTGTATGGCTACTAAATAATCTCCCCTCCTCTATTATTCTCACAAAATACCACTCTCAGATGTTTTTCTCCTCTATGGAACAATATAGAATGCAAAAGAATGGAACCCCTTCTCCTCCTATTGGCATGATATTTAGCATAGTATGATAGCCATATAGGGATAGGATTTTGACTTATGTAACCCTCAATTGCGGTTGGGTTTTGGACCTTCTAAAATATTCTTGAAATTACATACATGGCTAGATCCATATGCATGAATAACGAGAGTTGACATGGCATCCTCTCATACCATGGTGGTCAACACAGTAGGTCAAGTTGCATGAGGCATAACTTTTTCATACAACCTCCAATTGACATGATTTTTTCACCGTTGCAAAGGTATCAATGTGTAGAATAACGTCATGATTTGTAAGCTATGTTAGGAAATTTTTAACCCCAAAAATATCTATTTGATGCCTCAAAATGGCCTCAGAAGGTTTCAGACCCCAATTTTCCAAACTGGGAGCTCCTACTAAAATGGCCCTGCAAGTTAATTCATCCAATTTTTTACACTACAAAAGGATCGAGATAGATGAAAAAACAATATAATGATCTAATATAGATCAAAAATGATAAAATCTCTCAACATCAAGAAGGATATCTCCATGAGTGTTTCAAACAATTAATATTCTAGGGTGGGTGAGTGGATGGATTAGAAGAAAAACAAGATAAAAATACAATTCATTGCTGAGAATGAATATTGTAGTTTATGGAACAAGAATAACATGTTGAGCAATTTATGGAACAAGAATAACATGTTGAGAAATTAAGAATTCAATAGTTCTAACAAATGTATACATATATATGAATATGTGCTTCAAAACAATTATACATCTTTATACATTCAAATACATGGATGTACCCTCTGCACATCATTTAAATGCATAAATAAATGATAATAAATGGTCATTTGTTAAGAGGAAATCGCTTCTATCCCATAACTAAATATCATATAGTCACATTAAATATGATGCATAATTTGTTTCTTGAGATTTTATTAATTATATCTAATACCAGAAGCCAAAATGGGAGTGGTGGCTTTACAAAAATAGAGACACAAAAAATAATAAGAGTTACAAACTAAACCATAACATGGGGGATGTATATCTTGAGGTCTGCTTCCTTCACCATCTTTCTATTCTTGAGGGTTTTGATCAAACAACTTTGAGTATAAGACCTTCTTTAATTCCCCAAAGTGTCGACCCTAAAAATGAGTGCTTAATGCCCCTTTATAAATGCCTTATTGTGAGAGAACCATTCATTTGATCCAATACTACTTCTTGAATTAGATATATCTTTTCATTTCTTGATACAAACTTTATTTCTCTAACTAATCTTTACTAGGTAAAAACTATTTTTTACCACAAGAGTTAAAAACTCGTTGAGTTGTCGTGAGGAGTACTTCCTTCTCCAATTGAGCTTATGCCTAGATTCTTCTAATTGGCCTAATTGAGTCTCACTATTGCACTGGCCATGCTCAACCTTTGAAAAAATGAGTTCCTCAACTAGATAGATGAACGTCTAGCCATTTCCTCTCAGCTACAACCACCCAATGATGCAAAACACTTCTAACCATACCTTTGACTCATTTTTCTAAAGCTTCAATGACGCAGCACCCCCTGCCTCAGCAGGTTCTGTGCGACCTCCCAGTCTTAGGATCGTTCCAAATCTTCCCCTGAGTCACATTGACTCTTTGGTTTCCCCACAGGGAATACCACACACACAAGGTGTATTCCACAACTGACCAACAAATATGATCGGGGCTTTTCTTTTCTTTTCGGGATTTTGGATTTCGCGATTTCGTGAATCCTGTTGTTGAACCCCTTGTCTCTTCAACCTCTGAAACCCAAAATGTTAACAGGGTTGACTCCTTCAATGTGCCGAACACACGCCTCTTGTTGCCCCTTATTTTGGCTTTTCAGATTTTGAGTGATCGACCAACACTCATTCCTCTTTCCTTATGATTTCTCGGTTTTCCGAAATTTCCCCTTTTGGCGAGATCGATGGTCTTTCGGGATTTTCCCCGAAGCTTGACCACTCCCTTGAATTTCGTCACATGTATTCCTTCGACTAATGCTTAGGACCCAACTTTCGTCTTTTTCCTTTTCGCGATTTCGAGAGTTGCATTGACATGCAACTATGTCTCTTGACTCTCGGAACCCTGAAATCCGATTGGGCCCACGACTATTGTCCTTCAATGTTTTCGGGAATTTTTTTCCTTTCACTCTTCGGGATTTTGCGACTTGTGAGATCCACAGCAAAAATGTTCCTCACCTCCCGAAACTCCAATCTTCAAATTTCCGAAACCTCACCTCCAACGTGATCTACGACTGAGATCCTCCATGATCTGACGACTCTAGATCTTTCATCTTTTCGCGAACCAGGAGTTTGCGATGCAATGACTCCAATATCACTTGCCACTCCAAACTCCGAAACCTGAAATAGTAGATTTCGAGAACAATATCAACGACTCCTGACGCTTCTCATCCAATGGTCATTACTCCTCCTGATCTTTCTGAATGCTGAAAGGCACTTCAGCCTTAACCTTCTCACAGATCTATGGGATCCAACGGTCCACGTGATTTCGCGAGTTCTCCTCAGAGAATTCTGACTGCTCAATTCACTCCTCAATGACTTCTACGAGATGAATCAATGTTCTCCCTCCTGAACTTGTCTTTTATGAGATGCCTTCGAATTTCGTCTCCCTTTGAACACTTCAAAGGTGCTAACCCTCCTGAGCTTTCACTTACAAACTCAAGTCTCCAAAAGGAATTATGCTCGCACTCCTTGCGGAAATCTTTCAAATAACCTTTGGCTATTTGAGTCCTCGACTCTGTGCACTCTTTGCAACAACAGTCCTTCCACCTTAACCTTAGTTGATAACTTTTAAGGTTTCAACTAGCCTGCACACACCTTGCACAGCTCTGTGCTTCACCTGCACTTCTGCTGGTATGAGAACAACAATACCTCTCCTGATCTTTCTGAGATAAAACTTAGACTCTTGTCAACGCACACCTTGCAGACGTTTCACTGCACTCCTTGCAGGAATTCTTAGGATGAGAAACAATTGAAACTCATTCTTATCCTCTATCAGACTTCATACACTTAACATGAAATCACACATTCAACACAACATTTAAACAAATGCATAAACAGAGAGAATAAAACAACTGTAAGCATACCATTCAACAAATGTAAATAGTAAGCATCATAACACCATGAAAATTTAGTCAAATCTTCATATATTAACTCAAGTGCTCCTGTACATGGATTCTTCTCTACAGCTCTCTGCTACAACTCAACAGCTTATGAAATCTCTTCTTCTATTCTAATCATCCTACAAGAATACAAGGGTGAGGGTGTCTATATTTGTTTTCCCTCCTACTCTCTAAATTGTCTAATCTATGAATTCAAATCTACCTACTTTCATTAATTACGTATAAATGCCTTTACATTCTACAGATGAGAGCAGTGCTCAAGATCTATTTACAGCATCTAAGATATAAATGTAAGTACGCTTTCCCCAGCTATCACATTAATATCCACTTCATTAACTTTTCAAAACATTTCAAAAACGTGCACTAGTGCTTTTCCAGCTGTCTTCCGCCTTTTATGTTTCTCTCTTGGTTGGTTGCTTACGATGCTCTTGCATCATACTCCCTCGCTTGAAAATTTTCATGAACTCTTTTTCATGAGCTCTTGCACGGTCTGTCCATGCTTATGAATTTCAGCTTCATCTTCCCAACTAACATCTTCAACTGGATGTCCCTTCTGTCTGACCAAGTATTCAAAATACTCTTTTCTCCTGGTCTTTTTGCTAATCCTTTTATCAATTATGCCTTCCATCTATGGCTTTTCAGCTACAGGAATTTGTTTTGTCCATTGAACCTCTTTATGTTCCTTCTCTGCTTATGCTTCTTCAGCTCTGTAAGGGTACAAATCTGCAATATTGAATATCGGTGAGATTTCGATCCCATCGGGTAATTCAATCTCATATGCATTTTCCATAAATTTCTTCATGACCTTACATGGTGCAATCTTTTTCATCTTAAGTTTGTTATATGTTCCCCTTGGGAACCTCTCTTTCCTCAGATGCATAAGAATCATATCACCAACTTCAAATTGAAGTTCTCGCCTATGTTGATCTTCTCTCCACTTGTATTCTTGACTTGAACTCTGCAATCGCTCCTTGACTCGGCTGTGAAGCTCCTTCATTCCTTCTACAAAGTCTTCTGCACTAGCATTCCTGAATTCATCTTGTTCCAAATCTTTCAATTCAGAAACTCTCCTTGGCTGCATTCCATATACAATTTGGAATGGACTCTTCGTTGTGCTTCTGTTAAGCAAATCATTATAAGCAAATTCCTCTTGTGGCAGAATGTGATCCCATTGACTGTGGTGTTCAGTCACTAAGCTCCTCAACAAATCTCCCAAGCTTCTGTTCACAACTTTTGTCTACCCATATGTTTGAGGATGATATGATGAACCAAAAGAAAAACTTGTCCCCATATTTTTCAATAAGGTCCTCCATAAATTTCCAATGAACTGGGTATCCCGATCAGAAACGATACTCCTTGGCAAGCCGTGAAGTCTGACGACTTCCTTGAAAAACAGGTTAGCAATATGAGTTGCGTCACTGGTTTTCTGGCATGGTATGAAATGTGCCATCTTTGAAAATCTGTCGACTACCAAAAATATTGAATCATATCCCCTTTGTGTCCTTGGAAGTCCCAATATAAAATCCATGCTCACTGCATCCCATGGCCTTTATGGTATGGGTAATTTTTTATATAACCATGTGTTCTGCCTTTTCCCTTTCGTGTGCTGACAAATTCTGCATCTATCCACAAATTTCTTAACATATGTCCTCGTCCCTGGCCAAAAATATGAGCCATTCAACTTTGAGAACGTCTTATCATGACCGAAGTGTCTGGCCAATCCTCCACTGTGTTTTTTCTTCAACAGGTTCTCCCTCATGGAGCATTTTGGAATACATAGCTGATTTTCTCGGAATAATAATCCATCATGGATCATATACTCGGTCCATTGGCTTATGTCCCTGAGAACTGGATTCTCAGATGCCTCATATGCCTCCTTAAAATTTGGGTCATCCCTATACATTTATTTGAGGTTATCAAAACCTAAAGTCTTGACTCTAAATTCCTGCATAAGAAAACATTTCCTGCTCAAATCATCAACAACTTTGTTAGCAGTTCTAGAAATATGCTTAGTTACAAAAATAAAATTCTGCATGAATTCAACCCATTTAACATGTTTTTGGTTCAACTTCTCCTGTTGAGTCACGAATTGTAAAGCATGATTATCAATGTACAAAACAAACTTTGCTCCACTCAAGCAATCCATCAAGTTGTCCATCCCTGGTAATGGAAATCTGTATCTGATGGTAATCTTATTGATTTCCATTGAGTCTGTACACATTCTCGAGCCTCCATCTTTCTTTGGGCTGAGCACTGTTGGAACAACGCATGGACTCAAGCTCTCTCGAATCAATCCTTTTTCCATTAAGTCCTGGACCTGTCTCTTGACTTCTTCATTTTCTTGCGGTGTCAACTGATATGATGCTTTGTTTGGTAAACTGGCTCCGGGTATAATATCGATATGATGGCTTATACTCCTGATAGGTGGCAATGAACAAGGTAGTTTGTCCACTACTATATCAACAAATTATCCCAGCAATTCCTGGATTTCTTTTGGTAAATAATCTATTCTTGTATTGGTCAAAACAATTTTTGGATTCCTGACCACAATAAATTGTGTGTCTTCCTTCTTCTTAACCTCCTTAAGAAGTTCCTTCCCACTCATGAGAAGTACATTGTTGCTCACCTCTGTTTTCACTTCTGGGTTCTTAATCGGCAGCAACATGTGTGTCCTCCCATTCTTCTTTAGGGTGTACGTGTTCTTTCTCCCATCATGAATCACATTCCTGTCATATTTTCATGGTCTACCCAGCAATAGATGACAAACATCCATGGGAATGACATCACATAATATTTCATCTTTATATCCTCCTATTTTAAATTCAACTAAACCCTGTTTAGTGACATTTACCTGATGTCCTTTTTGTAGCCACAAAACTTTGTATGGGCTTGGATGTACAACAGTCTCCAACTCTAGCTTTTCTACCATCTCTATAGATACGATATTGTTTGTGCTACCACTGTCCACTATGACCTTGCATACCCTGTCTTTGGTTTTGCAAGCAGTCCGAAACAAACTATTTCTTTGGGCTGGGTTCTCTGCCTCTTTCTTCGACTTCAATAGAACTTTCCGCATCATCAAAGATCTTCCACTCTCAGTGTCTTCTGCCTCAACATTCCATCCTTGAGCTTCGGCAATGTGAGTTTCACCACCATCTTTCTTCTTATCTAGACACTCATAGGATTTATGTCCAACTTTTCCACAGACGAAGCATTTTACGTCACTGCCTCTGCCTCTTCCTCTTCCTCTGGCTCGAGGAAAAGTATTTCTATCAGAATACTACCCTCTCTGTGAGCTTCCTCCTCTCTCATATTGAGTTTGAGGTTTCTTCCCCTCTTCTTTATATTTTTGAGTTCTGTCTTGGGCAATTGTTTTGCCTCTACCTTGACTTCTACCTTGACCTCTTTG
The DNA here is from genome assembly GCA_010110895.2 of Picea sitchensis. Lineage (NCBI taxonomy): Eukaryota > Viridiplantae > Streptophyta > Pinopsida > Pinales > Pinaceae > Picea > Picea sitchensis. The sequence goes on from SNQJ01S0065629.1 coordinate 35,580, forward strand.
ACCTTGTTTCTGGTTCAGCTTCTCTTCAGCTTTTAGAGCTATCTTATAAGCATCTTCCACATTTTGAATGGTCATCATTCTCATCTCATCTTGAATGTCATACCACATACCATTCATGTACCTGGAAACTTTTTCATCATCACTTTCTCGATGACATGCTATAACGTTTATCTTATAGAATTCTTCAGTGTATTCTTTCATTGGCATCATCTTCTATCTCAAATTCTGCATCCTTTGAAATAGAGTGATTTGATAATCCTTGGGTATAAATTTGGCCTTCATATTTGCAACCATTCTATACCAGCTCTTGATTTTCTGCTTGCCCTTGCAGCGTCTATCAGCCTGCAGTTCATCCCACCATAGTGTTGCATGCACTTTAAGTCTAGTAATGACATGTTTGATCTTATTTTCTTCCTCGACATCCTCATAGTCAAAGTACTTGTCTAGAGATCTAATAAATTTGATAAGCTCTTCAACATCCAAGTTTCCCTCATACACTGGAATGTCCATTTTTTCTCTAGCACCTATCCTTGCAACAACCCTGAATAGGCGTTCTTCCACAACATCTTCGACTGCAACTTCTTCTCCTTCGTTTCCAACTTCATTTTCACTTTCATCTTCATTGATATCCCCAATGTCAATTGTGCGCCTCTATGTTGTCTCCATGGCATCAAGCCTGGCATGTAACTTATGCATTTCTATTTCCCTTGCTGGATCAGGCATTGGCATTGGCATGTCTCTTCTTCTTGGCGGCATGGCTATAAAATCTTCTCCCTTCTCTCTGCTATAGAAAGCAAAGAACTTGTTCTGAACTTTCATACCACACTGACGTAGCACCCCCTACCTCAACAGTTTTTGTGCGACCTCCCAGTCTTAGGATCGTTCCAAATCTCCCCCTGAGTTATATTGACTCTTTGGTTTTTCCACAGGGAATACCACACACACAAGGTGTATTCCAAAACTAACCAACAAATATGATTGAGGCTTTTCTTTTCGTTTCAGGATTTTGGATTTCGCGATTTCGCAAATCCTGTTGTCGAACCCCTTGCCTCTTCAACCTCTAAAACCCGAAACGTCAATGGGGTTGAATCCTTCAATGCGTCGTACACATGCCTCTTATTGCCACTTATTTTGGATTTTCGGAACTTGAGTGATCGAACAATGATCATTCCTCTTTCCTTATGATTTCCCATTTTTCCAAAATTTCCCCTTTTGGCGAGATCGATGGTCTTTCGAGATTTTCCTCGAAGCTTGACCACTCCCTTGACTTCTGTCACACGTATTCCTCCAACTAATTCTTAGGACCCACCTCTCGAATTTTTCCTTTTCGTGATTTTGGGAGTTGTGTTGACATGCAACTCTGTCTCTTGACTCTCGGAACCCTAAAACCCGATTGGGCCCACAGCTATTGTCCTTCAATGTTTTCGGGAATTTTTTTCCTTTCACTTTTCGGGATTTTGTGACTTGCGAGATCCATAGCAGAAAGGTTCCTCACCTCCTGAAACTACGATCTCCAAATTTCTGAAACCTCACCTCCAACGTGATCTATGGTTGAGATCCTCTACGATCCGACAGCTCTGGATCATTTGGCTTTTCACGAACTGGGAGTTTGCGATGCAATGACTCCAAAATCACTTGCCACTCAAAACTCTGAAACCTGAAATAGAAGATTTTGAGCGCAATATCAATGACTCCTGATGCTTCTCATCCAACGGTCGTTGCTCCTCCTGAGATTTCTGAATGTTGAAAGGAACTTCAGCCTTAACCTTCTCACAGATCTGTGGGATCCAACGGTCCACGTGATTTCACAAGTTCTCCTCAGAGAATTATGACTGCCGGATTCACTCCTCAATGACTTCTATGAGACAAATCAGTGTTCTCCCTCCTGAAATTGTCTTTTATGAGATTCTTTTGAATTTCCTCTCCTTTTGAACACTTGAAAGGTGCTAACCCTCCTGAGATTTCACTTGCAAACTCAAGTCTCCAAAAGGAATCCTGCTCGCACTCCTTGTGGAAATCCTTCAAATAACCTCTGGCTATTTGAGTCCTTTACTCTATGCACTCTTTGCAATAGCAGTCCTTCCACCTTCACCTTAGTTGATAACTTTTAAGGTTTCAACTAGCCCGCGCACACCTTGCACGACTATGTGCTTCACCTGCACTTCTGTTGGTATGAGAACAATAGTATCTCTCCTGAGATTTCTGAGATAAACTCAGACTCTTGTCAATGCACACCTTGCAGACGTTTCACTGCACTCCTTACAGGAATTCTCAAGATGAGAAACAATTGAAACTCATTCTTCTCCTCTATCAGACTTCATACAATTAAGATGAAATCACACATTCAGCACAGCATTGAAACAAATGCATAAATAGAGAGAATAAAACATCTGTAAGCATACCATTCAACAAATGTAAACAATAATCATCATAACACCATGAAAATTGAGTCAAAGCTTCATATATTAACTCAAGTGCTTTTGTACATGGGTTCTTCTCTACAGCTCTCTACTACAACTCAACATCTTATGAAATCTCTTCTTCTGTTCTAATCAGCCTACAATAATACAAGGGTGAGGGTGTCTATATCTGTTTTCCCTCCTACTCTCTAAACTGTCTAATCTATGAATTCAAATCTACCTACATTCATTAATTATGTATAAATGCCTTTACATTCTACATATGAGAGCAGTGCTCAAGATCTATTTACAACATCTAAGATATAAATGTAAGTACGCTTTCCCCAGCTATCACATTAATATTCGCTTCATTAAATTTTCAAAACATTTCAAAAATGTGCGCTGGTGCTTTTCCAACTGTCTTTTGCCTTTTACATTGCTCGCTTGGTTGGCTTCTTACGATGCTCCTGCATCATTCAATATGGTCTTGGTCAATTAGCGTGATTACTCCTTAGGATGGTCTACAGGGCGTCTTATCACTCTTATGTTTTTGTTAGAGTGAGTAGATATGAACCTTCCCCTCTTTTGCAAAGAAACAAACAACTCCTCACACATATATATCAAGGATGGTTGATTGGTCCCTCTTGAGGGGAGAGGCTATGTAGGTGGTTCATCTTCTATGACACATGGCATTTGAGTAACTCACCTTTTGAAGCAAAACTACTCGTATATTGGTACCTTCTTTTCATGAGGCTTTATCATATAAGGTCTTGACATGAATCTGTGAAGGCCTTTATTAGGGGAAATGATTTGTTAAATATGGCAATGATACCTTAAAATATGCATCTTGCTTGGGTGTGTGTTTGTGGCTAATGATTCTTGTCCTTCATCGGTTGCAGCTAATGGTATTATGATAGGTAATGATTTTTATGCGTGAGGCCATGTCTCTTGTTTTGCGATGTCTAATACCTTAGTTGATCTTGCTCGTTGGCTTCAACACGTAATCCATGACCTTTTGGAAAACCCCTTTCTATGTGTTTTAGGGCCACACATCATTTTCCCTTTAGCTCGAGCTTTTGAAACTTTAGGGAGGATGGAAAATTTTGAGTGACGTCAGCAATTATCTCACAAACACATAATTTGTATTGGTCCATGTTAGAGCCTATGTGGCAAGGGAGAAGGATACATGTCACTAGGATCAAGGTGCAATTTTGTGTCCTTGGTGGGTCCCCTTCATCCAAGTGGTAGCTACATATTCATCCTCATGAGTGCCCTGTTGGCATAACACTATGCCACTAGTCCATTCAAGAGTTTGTATTGGAGTGTTGAATCAACTCCACATGTTTTTGAGTTGGTTGATAGGTGTGTTCTTTGTATTCAGAGGCAATGCTTGAAAAGTGTGTGCTTTGTATTTAGGGTTCCAACAATATTTTTGTTGCATCCCAACGACAACGGTTTATCCTTCTTTTATCTTTCCAGGTGACACCATACAACATGTGATGTGTGTCCCTTCAAATCACTATCACACCACTCAGGCTCATTAGCTCTCATTCATGTTCATGGTGTAATAGTGATCGTGAGTCGTTGATCTTCCTCGCTTGTAGTTGTTTAATTGATTAGGCACTGCCAATTTATTAGCATTTGGTATCATCATGAGGTCTAATGGTAAAATCCATGTCTAGTGAATTTAAAAGACCTCTAGGCCTCAATAGGCCTCATTCTGTATCCCAATAACTTATTAAGCGCACAAATCCTACCTTTAGTGCTTAGGGCATGAAATTTCCTCTATTTCCTTCATTTTTAGCCAAAATAACTTTGTCCTTTCTGTTCAGAGGCTCTAGAATCTCACCCATTTGTCTTTGGCTCATCCAATATCAACCTCGTAACCTCAACATTGTTCCCATTGATTATAACACTAAATCATGTACTAGCATCGGCTCTAGAAACGACAACATATACATGTGATCTACTAAGAATTGTAGACCAAGTTCCTTCTTTTGTCAGGTTATGGAATCTTCCCTAAAATGACCCAGTTTCTTCATTCCTAAAATTTGATCTGATATGTGAAACAAAAATGCTCAACATCTCACAACATTAGAAACCATACCTATTTTACCATGTAACAAATGGTGAATGAAGTAAAATTAAAAAATACATGGAAATAAACGAAAGAGGATTATTTATGTATGGGATAAGAAGTTTTGCAGTGTTAAGTACAATAAGAAATGCTTGAGGAACCTCCCATTTATAGAATCCCCAAGCAATTTTCCATCAATTTGAGCTAGCTCATATATGTTGTTATCCTAAACTGCAATGACCTAGAATGGTCCAAGCCAAAGATTGTCAAATTTTCCATGATTTCCCTTAGCGTCTCTTTGAGAATCCCATTTTAGGACCATATATCTTGTCATGAAGTTCCTTTCTTTGTTCCTTTATGAAATATTTCCTTCATCCTTGCTTGGTGAATATAAGATTTTATCTACACCTATTTTCTTATATGTTGGACCTCAATTAATTGGCTAATTCTCCTCTACATGGCATCTGATTATGCCTCCTCATCTTGTAGCAGCTTCATGACAAGGAGGTTGAGTTGAATAGGGAAGATGTCTTCCAAGGAATATACTAGCTGAAAAGGAGAAGTTCCAATGGATATTTTTATGCTTACTCTGTATTCCCAAAATACATATTTCAAGTGATAATCCCAGGCCTTTTTGTTTTCTGACCTTTTTCTTAATAATCCTTGTCAAGTTTATATTGGAGGATTCATCCAAACCATTTCCTTTTGGGTAGTAAGAAGTAGAGTGTCCAAGTTCTATATCATAATTTTGACAAAATTGAACCAATTTCAAAGACTTAAAAGATTGGGAATTACTAGTGATAATATTCCTTAGGCACCCAAATCTAGCCAAGATATTTTCTTCAAGGAACTTTATGATGATTGTGTCAATTACTCCCTTGTAGGAATTTCCTCTACTCATTTGGTGAAGTAATTAGTGGTTGTCAGAATCCATTCGTGTTGTCCACGTGAATTTGGATTGATTCAACCAATGAAATAAAATCCCCATTGTTCAAAATGTGTCTCAACTTCGATAGGTCTCAGTGGGAGGAGAAACAATTTTTTATTTCTTGTAAACATATGGCATTCCACACATGCCTTAACCATAGAATTCACATCAGAAAACAAAGAGTTCCAATAATAGTTAGCTCTAAGGATATTGTAGGAAGTGGCTCTCCAAGGATGATACCCACCACATACTCCCTTGTGAAATTTGGTGATAATGCCTTTTGTTTCCTCTTCAATGAAACAATTTAGCAGGATGCCCCCTGGATCTTTCCAAAACACATTTTCTACAAAAATGCAATATTTGATAGCCTTCAATTTGATCTAGCATTGGATTTGTCCCATGTTGGTGAGCAACTTAAGTTCTGTAGGTAGAAGATGATGTCCTTATACCAATCATACTGAGAGAATTTGGGGTTTACCTTCAAAAAAGGTTCTTGTGTTTCATCCTCTTTAGGTTATGTTGCTATGATGTTTATTTAAATTGGATTCATTCCCACGGCTTTTCAATTAGACTCATCCAGTAGTTTTTTAGCCCTTTCCCCTTTACTGATGTTTTGGGATTAATCTCTACATCCTACTCCTGAATTTTAACAATCCACCTATCCCTTCTTCCCTCACTATCAGGATGTATAAGAATGTATTTTATAGCACTAGTGGGAACATAGGCCAAAAAGAATGTAATATATAATCTATGAATGCCTTCAAGGATAACCAGGGAATAAGCTTGTTTCTCCATGCTACTATATCTCATTTCAACATCTCTCATTTTATTGCAATAATACAATAGCTATGGTATGTTTAGAGGCAAAAGATAAAATGAGGAATTCTATATCATAGTTTGTGTTGACCAGAACTAGAGACTCTCCCAAAAACTCTTTGATCTTCTGAAAATATTCTTTAGCTTCATTAGTCCACTCAAAATCATGATATTTATTCAATATGTCAATGGTATTCTTCATCATTTCAGAAAAAATTGGGATGAATCTTCTTAGAAAATTGATCTTTCCCAGGAAAGACTACACTTCATTCTTATTTATGGGCAAAGAAATCTTCTTGATTACCTCTACCATTTTGGAGTCTATCCTCACTCCTTCTTTGGATACTGTGTGACCTAAAATCTTCCCTTCTTGCATCGAAAAATGGGATTTCTTGGGATTTAGGGACAAACTAAACTTCTTTCTATTCACAAGGGTATATTTAAGTTCTTGATGTGGTCCCCATCTGTCTTTGAGAATGCAATCATATAATCTAGGTATATGACAATAAATATGTCCCTTTCTCCTACAAATTCTCTTTCCATGGCCCTTTGGAAAGTTTCCCCTGCATTTATCAAACTAAAAGGAATTGTTTCATACACAAAAGTTCACCAAGGTGTTGTAAATGTTGTCTTTTCCCTATCATCTAGGTGCATTGCCACTTGGTTATATGCTAAGAAACCATCCATCATGGAGATCCTATTTTCCCCTACCACTTTCTACATTGTTTGATCCATCTTAGGAAAAGGGTAGTTATCTTTCAGTGAGAATTTGTTCAGGTTCAAATGCTCACTTTCTAGAGTGGTTCAAATTCTCAGTGAAAGACAATTGAAACTTTCAGGTTTCTTCACTCTTCTTTCTTACTGGGACCAAGTTAGCCACCCATTCAGAATATGTAGGAGGGATTATGATATGGTCATATAGTAACTTCCTCACTTCTTTCTCAATAGTAGGAAATATAAGAGTATTGACTTTCCTTAGTCTCTTCCTGAAAGGTTTAGTACCATGTTTGAGGGGTATTCTATGTTGTATGATGGTGGTTTCATAAGTCTTTAATTTTTCATACTTTCGAGAAAAACCATCCATAATTTTTTTGAGCAAATGTAAATATTTTAGCTTTTACTCAGCAAGAACTTTTTTGGATAGATTTATGTATTTGGGATATTTTTTTCCCTATATTACATTCCTCGATATTCTCATATTTTGGGAGGACATGTGGTTTAATAGGTACATCGTTTCTACCAAACAATTGTTTCAGAGGTACCAACCCTTTAGGAATAAAATTATTTTTTAACTACGAGACTTTATGCTCGACCATGTAATTACTAAATTCAAGGATTTCTTCAGTCTCTTCGTCCATCATTTATTCATTATCTTCTTCATTATCTTATTCAATGTGAGAGTTCAAAAACTCATCTATTATTTTCATGAATTTCTTGAATTGTTGGTCATCGTAAAAAACTTGCTAGTGCTTAATATTATCAAGAATAGATAGCCCATATCTCATCTCAATTTCATATTTAACATGTGGTATGGTTGTTGGTTTAAAAGTACCGCCTTCTAGTGTTAGGGAATCATCTTGTTGATTGAATTCTCTTAGGACAACAATTTTGTTAAAAGATTCATAAAAATTATCTATTAGGTCCCATACATAATTTATGTATGACATCATTCTTGGATGCCTTGTTTGATATAATTATTTGACTTGTTGTGCCATCATTTATGAATCACCAAACACTGTTAACTTAGTAATTTGAAAGTTTCTTCTAGCCTCTAATCCTAGGATTAGAGCTTCATATTCATATACATTATTTATACATTATTTGTGGCATCAAACTCAAGTTTGTATGACAAAGGAAGTTATTGATTAGTTGGAGAAAAGAGTATTACACTTGATCCCACCCCTTATTTTGAATATTCCCCATCAAAATACATCTTCCATACCCCATATTCCTCTATAATAGAGTCCAAAAAGGTATATGCAAGTGTATGGGTCTTATTATACTCTTCATTCATTGGTAGGATACAACAACCTAGGTCCTCATCAACAACACAAATAGGATTATTTATGGGGTTATTCTGATCACTGACCACATAATAAAATTTTATCTTTGTATATAATATTTTGTTATCCCCTCCAAAGAATGGTATGGTGTCATAGGCCATATCCATCTGCATAGTTCCTCACAACTTTCCTACCCATGTTATGGACAACTATATACCATAATTAGCAGGAACATCAACCACTACCACCTCCATCATAATGATTTTAACAAGAAGCTAAGATAAGGTGACTACCATATCTTTGATCAAGCCATTATACTTCATCTTTCTAGAATTAAAATAATACAGTTCATGATATGGCCTAGTTATCTCCAACCCCAACTTTTCCAGGACTACTTTGATCATGAGGTTATGTGATGCTCCAGAATCAAACATACAATTGTGTAACATTTTATCATGAATATTTAAGGCCACATAAAAGGGAGAAATTGTTTCTTCCTTCTCATCTATATGAGTTCCAAACACAATAGTATGGCATTCCTCCTAGACATTTAAATTATTTGATAAATTTGCAGTTCCCCCTCTCTGCATGAATTTTTCAATATGTTTACGATATGAAGGATTCTTAGCTAATTCAAATAGAGGTATAGGAATTTTTATCTTGGACAATTCATGTTCAATTTTGAAAGAGGGAACTGATTTCTCAAATTCTTTAGGTTCTTTTTTCCCTTTCAAAGGTTCCAAAACCTCATTTATCTTAGGAACATCTAAAAATTCTTTGGCTTTATCTTTGGGCTGGCTTGATATGGGATTTCTAGGTTGAGGTTGATTGTCTTGTACAACAACTTTCTACCTAGGTATAATGTCATACTTCTTGTGAATTTCATCCTATAATCCATCAACAAACATCCTGTATTGAATTGAGGATAAATATTCTTGGTTCAACTCATTTTTAGGAATCAGTTTCCTAGGATTTAGAGAATTTTCATAGTCATTTTGGGTTATATGTATAACATTATTCTCATCCTGGAGGAGGTGGAATTATTATGGATAATAATCATATTTCTCATCCATGGCTTCTTCAATAAGGTTATTATCCTTGTTGGTTTTTATAGGGGGTTAGATGGGTTGTTCTTTATTTCTTCTTTCCCTTCTCATCATTTGTGGATTAAAAGGTCTTCTGAACTTATTAGGGTTTCTCACACCTCCCTCTTGTGGAGGTTTTTTTGCATTGTTATTGTCAATCTCAAATATGGAAATATTGTTTGATAAGCTCATAATCATTCTATACATTTATTCAATCCTCACCTCTTTGGAATATTTATTGGGATCAGAGGTGCCACATTCTTCTCTAGCTTTCTTTTTTTCCATCTGATCCTGCGTTTTTTTCATTTTTCTAGATGCAATCATGTTCCCTTCAGTTTCTATTGCATCATATTTCATTACAAGCAAGCTTGGGGATCTCCTTTCCATCAACACCATGGAAAATCAACATCAAATGATCCAACATATGTAACTTTGGTTGTTGGTTGTAAAGGTTTAATATCCTTGGGGATTTTATTATAGAGTTTGTTGAATCTTCTTTTGAATTCAACAACAGTTTCATTATCTCTCTTCTTGAGTGAGCCAAATTTAGTTAGGTAATATAGGTTATCTCTTTTTTCGCCCCATTGTTTCATAAAGGAAGATTCTAGAGCTTTCCAGGTGTCAATTAAGGAAACAAGTAGCTCCCTAAACCATTTTCTAGCACCTCCCTCCAAAGTTTGGACAAACAACCTCATGAAAAAATCATCATGCTCCACAAAAAGGTTATTGGTGAAGTCTTAGAAAGTACCCATGTGTTCTTTAGCAGAGTGGGTTTTCTCCCCATCATATTTAAGTAGAAGTTTCAAGTAATTCTCGGGGACATCATGAAAATTTGGAGGAAAATTGCAAGGGTTGTATATGGAAGTGACCAAATGGTTTAAACATAGTTACCAACTTAACGAGAACTATGACCTCAAAACGAGAACTCTAGCCCTTAAAACCCATATTTTTGCATAAAAAACATGAAAATCAACCCCTAAATCAAAAAGTGGTGCTATTGGTAGCACCATTTTTTTAAACGGGGTCAAAATTACAACAATTTTCAAATATGGCTTCGAAACTTAGACAGTAGCTCAAAAAAACCTTAAAAACAACACCTAAATCAAAAAGTTATGCTACTTAAAACAAAATGTTTTTTCCTAAACACGAAAATCATAGTTATTTATGACCTAACTGAAATTGTGATATTGACAACAAAACCCTACCTAAATAAACAACCCAAAATTGGACCCCAACTGGTCACTTCAAAATTTATTTACGATTTTGTTTTTTATTTTTTCTAATTTACATTAAAAAATAAATATATAGAAAGAACAAAATATTAGCAAATATATATTTTTTTAAATGACCAAAAAACACCTTTAAAAAAATATATTCTAAA